>JAMKQA010019194.1:0-16268 GCA_024699735.1 Posidonia australis
GGCGTATAGCAAGCGGCTGAAAAGCCAACATTTCATAGGTGAAATCATGGAAGACCGATTTGATCGGGCGTGCGAGGGTGCCTAACACCTTCCTCGTGCGTAACAGGGATCCTTATCCGCATTCTGGTTATTTCGTAGACTTGTCTTTGTTGTTTTTTGCATGATTTTTCAAGTATATGGTTTTCCTTGTCTTCCATAATAGATTAGGTGGCAACTCCTTTTGTTTTGCTTTATTCGACGTGATTTTGCCGTCGATTTCGCATTCTTTTGCGGAATCTCCTCGCCGGCATGGTTACATTAGGTCCGTTCTTTTTCCTTTTGTCTCGTGACTCCTCAATGTCTAGAGGAGACGAGCCGCTGGTTCCTTGAATCCTTGACCTGCGTTTAACCTTTTGTATTGTGATTCCTCCATATCTGGAGGAGATTAGAGTCACTGGATCCTTGAATTATAGGACCAGCCTGTATCCTTTTATCTAGTGACTCCTTTAATTTTGGAGGGAGATCTAAGCTACTGGTTCATTGTATCCTTGGACCAGCCTTTGTCTTTTGTCTTTTGACTCCTCTAAGTCTGGTAGAGATCTGAGTTGTTGGTTCCTAGAATCCTAGGACCGGCCTTAATCTTTCGCCTTGTGACTCCTCTAAGTCCGGAGGAGATCCGAGCCACTGGTTCCTTGAATCGAAGGATAAGCCTTTATCTTTTGTCTCGTGACTCTACTATGTCTGGATGATATCCAAGCCATTGGTTCCTTGTATCCTAGGACCAACGTTTATCCATTTGTCTAGTGATTCCTCTAAGCCCGGAGGAGATCTGAGCCACTGGTTCCTTGTATCCTAGTACCAGCCTTTATCCATTTGTCTCGTGATTCCTCTAAGGTCGGAGGAGATCTGACTTGTTGATACCCTGTATCTTAGGACTAGCTGTTATCCTTTTATCTCGTGACTCCGTTATGTTCAGAGGAGTTTCGAGTCGCAGGTTCCTCGAATCCTAGGACTAGTCCATATCCTTTTGTCTCGTGACTTCTCTAAGTCTAAAGGAGATCCGAGCTGTTGGTTCCGTGTATTCTAGGACCAGCCTTTATCCTTTTGACTTGTGACCCCTCCAAGTCCAGAGGAGATCTAAGTCACTGGTTCCATATATCCTAGGACCAGCCATTATTCGTTTATCTTGTGGCTCCTCCGAGTCCTGAGGAAATTTGAGTCGTTGGTTCCTTGAATCATAGGTCCATTCTTTTTCCTTTTGTCTCGTGACTCCTCAATGTCTAGAGGAGATGTGAGCCACTGGTTCCTTGAATCATTGACCTGCATTTAACCTTTTGTCTTGTGATTCCTCCATATCTGGAGGAGATTCGAGTCGTTGGATCATTGAATTCTAGGACCAGCCTGTATCCTTTTGTCTAGTGACTCCTTTAAGTCTGGAGGGAGATCCAAGCTACTGGTTCATTGTATCCTTGGACCAGCCCTTGTCTTTTGTCTTATGACTCCTCTAAGTCTGGTAGAGATCTGAGTTGTTGGTTCCTAGAATCCTAGGACAGGCCTTAATCTTTCGCCTTGTGACTCCTCTAAGTCCGGAGGAGATCCGAGCCACTGGTCCTTTGAATCGTAGGATTAGCCTTTATCTTTTGTCTCGTGACTCTGCTATGTCTGGAGGATATCCAAGCCATTGGTTCCTTGTATCCTAGGACCAGCCTTTGTCTTTTTTCTTTTGAATCCTCCTAGTCCGGAAGAGATTCGAGCCACTGGTTCTTTGTATCCTAGTACCAGCCTTTATCCATTTGTCTCGTGATTCCTCTAAGCCCGGAGGAGATCTGAGTTGCAGATACAATGTTTCTTAGTACTAGTTGTTATCCTTTTATCTCATGACTCCGTTATGTTCGGAGGAGTTTCGAGTCGCAGGTTCCTCGAATCCTAGGACTAGTCCATATCCTTTTGTCTCGTGACTTCTCTAAGTCTAGAGGAGATCCGAGCTGTTGGTTCCTTGTATTCTAGGACTAGCCTTTATCCTTTTGACTTGTGACCCCTCCATGTCCAGAGGAAATCCAAGTCGCTGGTTCCATATATCCTAGGACCAGCCTTTATTCTTTTATCTCGTGGCTCCTTCGAGTCCTATGGAAATTTGAGTCGTTGGTTCCTTGAATCCTAGGTCCATTCTTTTTCCGTTTGTCTCGTGACTCCTCAATGTCTAGAGGAGATGCGAGCCGCTGGTTCCTTGAATCCTTGACCTTCATTTAACCTTTTGTCTTGTGATTCCTCCATATCTGGAGGAGATTCGAGTCGTTGGATCCTTGAATTGTAGGACCAGCCTGTATCCTTTTGTCTATTGACTCCTCTAAGTCTGGAGGGAGATCCGAGCTATTGGTTCATTGTATCCTTGGACCAGCCTTTGTCTTTTGTCTTTTGACTCCTCTAAGTCTGGTAGAGATCTAAGTTGTTGGTTCCTAGAATCCTAGGACCAGCCTTAATCTTTCGCCTTGTGACTCCTCTAAGTCCGGAGGAGATCCGAGCCACTGGTTCCTTGAATCGTAGGATCAGCCTTTATCTTTTGTCTCGTGACTCTGCTATGTCTAGAGGATATCCAAGCCATTGGTTCCTTGTATCCTAGGACCAGCCTTTGTCTTTTGTCTTTTGAATTCACCTAGTCCGGAAGAGATCTGAGCCACTAGTTTCTTGTATCCTAGTACCAGCCTTTATCCATTTGTCTCGTGATTCCTCTAAGCCCCGAGGAGATCTGAGTTGCTGATACCCTGTATCTTAGGACTAGCTGTTATCCTTTTATCTCGTGACTTCGTTATGTTCGGAGGAGTTTCGAGTCGTAGGTTCCTCGAATCCTAGGACTAGTCCATATCCTTTTGTCTCGTGACTTCTCTAAGTCTAGAGGAGATCTGAGCTGTTGGTTCATGTATCATAGGACCAGCTTTTGTGTTTTGTCTTTTAACTCCTCTTAGTCCGAAGGAGATCCGAGCCACTAGTCCCTTTTATCCTAGGACTAGCCATTATCCTTTTGTCTCGTGACTCCACATAGTCCGGAGGAGATCTAAGTCGCTGGTTCCTAGAATCCTAAGAGCAGCCTATATCTTTTGTCTCGTGACTCCTCTATGTCTTGATGAATTCTGAGTTGCTAGTTCCTTGTATTCTTGGACCAGCCTTCATCTTTTTTCTTTTGACTCCTCCAAGTCAAGAGGTGATCCAAGCTGTTGGTTCCTTGTACCCTATGACTATTCTTTATCCGTTTGTCTCGTTACTCCTCTTAGTTAGGAGGAGATCTGAGTCGTTGGTTCCCTGTATCAATGGACCAGTCCTTATCCTTTTGTCTCGTGACTCCACTAAGTTTGGAGGAGTTCCGAGTCGTTGGTTCCTTGAATCCATGGACTAGTCATTATCCTTTTGTCACGTGACTCTGTTAAGTTTGGAGGAGATCCATGCCGTTGGTTCCATGTAACCTATGACCAACCTTTGTAATTTGTCTTTTGACACTTCTGGTTCCTTGTATCCAAGCCTCTAGTTCCTTGTATCCAAGGACCAGCCTCTAACCATTTGTCTCGTGACACCTTTAAGTCCAAAGGAGATCTGAGTCGCTGATTCCTTGTATCCTAGGACAAGCCATTATCCTTTCGACTCGTGACTCCTCTAAGTTCGGAGGAGTTCTGAGTCACTGGTTCCTTGAATCCTAGGACAAGCCTTTATCTTTTGTCTTGTGTCTCTTCTAAGTCCGGAGGAGATCCGAGTCGCTGGTTCCTTGACTTCATGACTCTTCTATGTTGACTCCTCTATGTCCAGAGGAGATCTGAGCCTTTATCTTGTATCCACCTTTATCTTTTGTCTCGTGACTCCTCTATGTCAGGAGGAGATCAGAGCCACTGGTTAATTGTATCCTAGGACCAACCTTTGTTTTTTGTCTTTTGACACCACTATGTCGAAAGGAGATTCAAGCCGCTAGTTTCTTTTATCCTTGGACCAGCCTCTATCCTTCTATCTAGTGACTTCTCTAAGTCCGGAAGAGATCTGAGTTGCTGGATCCATGTATCCTAGGACCAGCCTTTATCCTTTTGTGTCATGACTCCCCTAAATCTAGAGGAGATTTGACTCGCTGGTTCCTTGAATCCATAGACTAGTCTTTATCCTTTTGACTCATGACTCTAAGTCTGCAGGAGAACCAAGTCGCTGGTTCTTTGTATCCTAGGACCAGCCTTTGTCTTTTGTGTTTTGACTCCTCTAAGTCCAGAAAGATCCAAGTGGCTGGTTCCTTGTATCCTAAGGCCATCTCTATACTTTTGTCTCGTGTCACCTCTAAGTCTGGAGGAGATCCGAGTCGCTGGTTCCTTGAATCCTAGGACCAGCCTTTATCATTTGTCTCATGACTTCTCTAAGTTTAGAGGAGATCCGAGTCGCCGGTTCCTTGAATCTGAGGACCTTCCTTTATCCTTTTGTCTTTTGACTCCTCTAAGTCTAGAGGAGATCTGAGTCACTGAAGTCTTCAATCCTAAGACCAACTTGTATCCTTTTGTCTCGTGACTCCTCTAAGTCTAGTGGGAGATCCGAGTCACTGGATCCTTGAATCCTAGGATCAGCCTTTACCATTTTCCCTCGTGACTCCTTTAAGCTTGGTGGAGATCCGGGCTGCTGGCTCCATGTATCCAAGGACCAGCCTCAATCCTTCGGTCTCGTGACTCCTCTAAGTCTGATGGAGATCCGAGTAGCAGTTTCCATGTATCCTAAGACCAACTTTTATCATTTTATCTCATGACTCCTCTTAGCCCGGAGGAGATCCATGTTGTAAGTTCCTTAAATCCTAGGACCAATCTTTATCCATTTGTCTCGACACTCCTTTAAGTCTGGAGGAGATCCAAGCCGCTCGTTGTTTGTATACAACTACTAACCATTGTCTTTTATCTTTTGACTTCTTTAATTCTGGAGGTGATCCAAGCCGTTGGTTCCTTGAATCCTAGGACCAGCCATTGACTTTTGTCTCGTGACACCTCAAAGTTCAGAGGATATCCAATTCGCTGGTCCCTTAAATCCTAGGACCGGCCTTTATCTTTTGTCTCGTGACTCCTCTAAGTCTGGAGGAGATTCGAGCCGTTGGTTCCTTGTATCCTACGAGCAGCCTTTTTCATTTGTCTTTTGACTCCTCCAAGTCTGGAGGATATTCGAGCTGCTGGTTCCTTGTATCCTATGACCAGCTGTTATCCTTTTGTCACGTGACTCTTCTAAGTCTGAATGAGATTTGAGTCGCTGGTTCCTTGAATCGTAGGACGAGCCTTAATCTTTTGTCTCGTGACTCCTCTACGTCTGGAGGAGATCCGAGCCGCTGGTTTCTTGTATCTTTGGACTAGCCTTTGTCTTTTGTCTTTTGACAGCTCTAAGTCTGGAAGAGATCCGAGCCGCTGGTTCCTTGTACCCTAGGACCAACCTTTATCCTTTTGTCTCGTTACTCCTCTATGTCATGAGGAGATCCTAGTGGTTGGTTCCCTGTATCCTAGAACCAGCCCTTATCCATTTGTCTCTTGGCTCCTCTTAGTCCAAGGGAGTTCTGAGTAGTTGGTTCCTTGAATCCTAGGACTAGTCTTTATCCTTTCGTCACGTGACTCCTCTAAGTTCGGAGGAGATCCATGCCGCTGGTTCCTTGTATCCTAGGATTAGCCTTCGTATTTTGTCATTTGACTCTTCCTAGTCCAGAGGAGATCTGAGCCACTGGTTTCTTGTATCATAGGACCTACCTCTAACCTTCTGTCTTGGGACTCCTTCAACTCCAGAGGAGACTCAAGTCGTTGGCTCCTTGTATCCATGGACCAGCCAATATCCTTTTGTCTCGTGACTCCTCTAAGTCCGGAGGAGATCCGAGTCGCAGGTTCCATGAATCCTTGGACTAGCCTTTGTCTTTTGTCTCATGACTCCACTAAGTCCGGAGGAGATGCGAATTACTGGTTCCTTGAATCCTAGGACCAGCCATTATTTCTTGTGTCGTGACTCCTCTATGTCTGAATGAGATTCGAGTCGTTGGTTCCTTGAATCCTAGGACCAGCCTTAAACTTTTGTCTCGTGACTCTTCTACGTTTGGAGGAGATCCGAGCCGCTGGTTCCTTGTATCTTTGGACCAGCCATTGTCTTTTGTCTTTCGACTCCTCTAAGTCTAGAGGAGATCTGAGCAGCTGGTTCCTTGTACCCTAGGACCAACCTTTATCCTTTTGTCTCATTACTCCTCTATGCCCAGAGGAGATCCAAGTCGTTGGTTCCCTGTTTCCTAGGACTAGCCCTTATCCTTCTGTCTCGTGGCTCCTCTATGACCAGAGGAGTTCCAAGTCGCTGGTTTTGTGAATCCATGGACCAGTCTTTTTCCTTTCGTCTCATGAATCCTCTATGTTCAGAGGTGATCCCCGCTGCTAGTTCCATGTATCATAGGAACAACCTTTGTAGTTTGTCTTTTCACTCTTCCAAGTCCAAAAGAGATCTAAGCCACTAGTTTTTGGTATCCCAAGACTAGCCTCTAACCATTTGCCTTGTGACTCCTCTAATTCCAGAGGAGATTCGAGTCGTTGGTTCCTTGTATCCAAGGACCAGCCAATATCCTTTTGTCTCGTGACTCCTCTAAGTTTGGAGGAGATCCGAGTCGTTGGTTTCTTGAATCATAGGACCAACCTTTATCTTTTGTCTCATGACCCCTCTATGTCTAGAGGAGATGCAAGTCGTTGGTTCCTTGAATCCTAGAACCAGCCTTTATCTTTTGTATCGTGACCCCTCTATGTCCAGCGGAGATCCGAACCGCTGGTTCCTAGTATCCATGGACCAGCCAGTGTCTATTGTCTTTTGACACCACTAAGTCTGGGGGAGATCCGAGCCGTTGGTTCCTTGTATCCTAGGACTTGCTTCTATCCTTTTGTCTCACGACTCTGCCAAGTCTGGAGGAGATCTAAGTCGTTGGTTCCTTGAATCCTTGGACTAGTCTTTATCCTTTTGTCTCGTGACTCCTCTTCGTCTGGAGGAGATCCATGCCACTGGCTCTTTGTATCCTAGGACCAGCCTTTGTCTTTTGTCTTTTAACTCTAAGTCTGAAGGAGATCCATGCCGTTGGTTCCTTGTATCCAAAGACCTGCCTCTATCCTTTTGTCTCGTGACTCCTCTAAGTTCGAAGGAGATTCGATTCGCTAGTTCCATCTATCCTAGGACCAACTTTATCCTTTTGTCTCGTGACTCATCTAAGTCTGTAGGTGAACCGAGTCGTAGGTTCCTTGAATCTTAGGACCAACCATTATCCTTTCTCTCGTGACTTCTCTAAGTTCGGAGGGGATTCGAGTCATTGGTTCCTTGTATCCTAGGACCAGCATTTGTCATTTTTCCTTTGAGTCCTCTAAGTCTGGTGGAGATCCGAGCTGCTGTTTCCATGTATCCTTGGACTAGCCTTTATCCGTTTGTCTTGTGACTCCTTTAAGTCTGGATGAGATCTGACTCACTGATTCATTGTGTTGTAGGACTAACCTTTATCCTTTTTTCTCGTGAGTCCTTTAAGATTAGAGGAGATTCGAGTTGTTGGTTCCTTAAATCCTAGGACCAACCTTTATCTTTTGTCTTGTGACTCCTCTAAGTCCGGAGGTAATCCGAGTCGTTGGTTCCTTGAATCCTAGGACTAGCCACTTTCTTTTGTCTCGTGACTCCTCTAAGTCAAGAGAATATCCGAGCCGTTGGTACCTAGTATCCTAGGACTAGCCTTTTTCAGTTGTCTTTTGACTCCTCTAAGTCTAGATAAGATCCGAACCACTGGTACCTTGTATCCTAGGACCAGGCTCTATTCTTTTGCCTTGTGACTCCTCTACGTCCAGAGAAGATCCGAGTTGCTTGTTCCTTGTATCATAGGACCAATCATTATCCTTTTGCCTCGTGACTCCACAAAGTCTAAAGTAGATCTGAGCCGCTGGTTTCTTGAATCCTAGGATTAGCCTTTATCTTTTGTCTCATGACTCTTCTAAGTCCAGTGAATCCAAGTCGTTGGATCCTTGAATCCTAGGACCAGACTTTATATTGTGACTCATAACTCCTCTATGTCCAGAGGAGATCTGAGTTGCTGATTCCTTGTATCCTAGGACCAACCTTTGCCTTTTGTCTTTTGACTCCTCTAAGTCTGCAGAAGATCTGAGCTGTTGGTTCCTTGTATCCTAGGTTCAGCCTCTATCCTTCAGTCTCGTGACTCCTCTAAATCCAAAGGAGATCCGAGTCGTTGGTTCCATGGTTCCTAGGACCTACCTTTATCCTTTTATCTCATGACTCCTTTAAGTCTAGTAGAGATCTGGGTTGCTGGTTCCTTGAATCCTAGGACCTGCCATTATCCTTTTATCTCATGACTCTTCTAAGTCCGACGGAGATCTGTGTCGCTGGTTCCTTGAATCCTAGGACCACTCTTTATCCTTTTGTCTTGTGAGACCTCTATGTCTGGAGGAGAGCCATGCTGCTGATTCCTTGTATCCAAAGACCTGCCTCAATCCTTTTGTCACATGACACCTCTATGTCTGGAGGAGATTCGAGCCGCTGGTTCCTTGTATCCTAGGATCAGCCTTTATCCTTTTGTCTCGTGACTCCTCTAAGTCCAGTGGGAGATCTGTGTCGCTTGAGCCTTGAATCCTAGGACCAGCTTTACCCTTTTCCATCGTGAATTCTCTAAGTCCAAAGGAGATCTGTGTCGCTGGTTCCTTGAATTCTAGGACCAGCTGTGACCATGCCGGTGGAACCCTGCACATAGGAAAAACCAAAAGAAACCTAGTCTTTTAATGGAAAGACGACGAAAACCAAACACAAAGGGAAAACAAAAAGAAACCAAGCATGCTCAGTGCCTAATGGATGTAATGCACAAATCAATGTGGGCCAGAGAAAGGGTAAGGATTCATGTTACACATGGGGAAGGGGTTAGGCACCCCTATGCGCCCGATGAACTCGGTCTTTCTAGGTTTCCTAGTTACTGTAAACACCCCAAGTTCCCAATTTTGAAGGATGGAGATGTGGTGGCTGAGCTCTAACCCTAATTGAACCCACTTAGGCCCATGGAAGCCTAATTGAGCCCTCAAGACCTATTTAGGCCCATTTAATTCCATAAAGGCCTATTTAACTCATTGAAGGCCCATTTAAGTCATTTGGGCCCATTAAAGCCCATTAGGCCCATGGGGCCCCACATAGGCCCATTAAGCCCAATTGAAGACCATTAGGCCCATGGAGGCCACATAGGCCCATTAAGCGTAATCAAGCCCATCTTGGCCATAAAGTCCACAAAGGCCCACAACAATTTAACCCATTTCCTCCCACTCCATATTCATTATTTTATCCTTCATTTTCATTGAATTTTCACCAACTCACCCTTTCTTCTCACTGAACCCACTTCTTTTCCATTATCCTCTCACGAACCAGCCACTGAACTCATTGAACGCATCTAGCCAGCTCGAGCTCCATCAGACCAGCATCTCCCAGAGTAGCCAGAGCCACTGATGTGCCGTTGATGAAGCTTGGATCGCCGTTGATCTCTGTCGACGATCAAGGGGGCAGCAGGGAGGCAACGGTTTCGGTTTCTGTTAGTTTGTTAGGTTGTTACGAGTTTAGTTAGTGGGTTAGGTAGTTAGTTAGACGGTCTGTTAGGACAGTTAGTGGTCTGTTATGGGTTGGGTCGTCGGGTTTTTCCCCCTATAAAAGGAAGGGTAGAGGCATGATTTAAAAGACTTTATGGTGCGAGAGAGAAGAGAGCGGAGTGTGCTAGAGAATTCCAGAGAGAAAGGGAAGTTTGCGAAGAGGAGAGGAAGCGAGTTCCAGTGCTCGGGCGAGGTGTAGAGCTCCTTCAGGCCAGGTACGCCCCTTCTGATCCCTCCTAGTTTAATTCAAAGCTTCCTAGATCCCTCCTCCATCTTTATGCACAATTCCGAGCCATCCAGAGCCTTCCTCTGATAGGAATTACTCCCCGGGGCTCACCGTCGCCGTTTCCCAGCGATGTAGGTGGGGGGGCCAATCAAGGGCACGTCCCTGGCCCTCTAGTCTCCTCTCCTCCTCCTCTAGTCTCCTCGGTGCTTTCCCGCTCCTTAGATTGTCGGTTCGACACCTCCAGACTTCCTGCACGAGATCGCCGGAGAACACGCCCTGAGACGACGTCGTCGGAGAAGACGACTCCTCTAGAGATGGACTGCGTGCCTCCTGCTGCGCGGCGCACCTCCGTCAACTCGAGAACCCTCCACTGTGTCCCACGAGTCCTCCAGAGCTTTCGGAACCGCATCTCGAGTTCTGGATCGTCACAGCGACGTCGCCCGCCGGAGGAGGCCACAGCGGCGACAGGCAAGCCCCTTGCACAAACAACATCCATTCTGCTCCAGAAGAAGCGAGGAAGCTCCCTGAGGCCACTTGGATCGCTGGACCACTGCACCGCAACTCTCCAAATGCTCTCCTTCCCCAGCGCCATCGCTGGAGCTCCGCAATGGCAAAGGGGGTGGGAGGACCGTTCCCACCAGTAGATCCTTGATCCACTCCGTTGGATCCTCTTCTCTTTCTCCCTTCTTGCTTCGCGTGAGGTCTGATCTTTCCCACCAGTAGATCCTTGATCTCACTAGTAGATCCTTCATCCACTCCGTTGGATCCTCTTCTCTTTCTCCCTTCTTGCTTCACGGGAAGGCCTTGTTTGCCCCCCCTGACGATCGTAGGTGGCGGAGCTCCATCGCCGGCGATCATCGTATTTTTTTCCTTTTTTAAAAAACAATTAAAACATTTATTTGAATAAATTTCTTAAACTTTGTTTTCCTTTTGTTCAAGTCCTTTTCGTGCTACACTTTGGTCCTTTTATTACAAATAGGTCCTCCAATCATTTTTCTAAAATCATATGAATAAATTTTTCACTGAAAATATTGCATTTTCCCCCTTGAACATTTAAAATAATGTTTTCCAAGCATTAAACTTTAGCAAAAGCCCTCAAGTTTTCTTTTAATGCATTTTAATTCAACATTTTTGCATAAGAGATCCTAAGCTTTACTGAAAGTTTTCTGGATGCATCTTTTTTTGTGAAAATTGCATTTAAGCCCCTATATTCTTATGAAACTTTCCAGAATGCACATTTCTTTGGTTTATTTGCATTTAAACCCTTGGATTTTACTGAAACATCTCTGAAGCATGTTTTCTTTGGGTAAATTGCATTTTAACCCTCAGTATTTACTGAAATTCTTCTAAGTGCTTTATTTCTCTGTGAATTACATTTTTGCCCCTGGTTTCTTCAGATGCTTTTTTACTAGGCAATTTGTAGTTTAGCCCCTATACTTCACTGATTTTACTCTGAATGCCTGTTTTCTGGGGTAAAATGACTATTTCACTCCTGAAACTTTCTGGAACTTTTCTGAATCATCTTTCTTGCATTTTTACCCTAAATTTCCACTGAATTGTTTTAAATGCATGTTTTAGTGGTAAAATTGCATTTTAACCCCTAGGAAACTTCATTTTGACTAGGATTGCACATATTTGCACATTTGACCCTAGATTTCTTCATAAATGCATAGAATGTGTTTTCTTATGTATTTTTGATGATTTGGGCTTCAGAACTTTATTTTTCCTCATAGTTTTTGTTTTTGCGCAAAAGCCCCTAGATTTTTCAAATTTACACTCACACTTGCATTTTGCATATCTTTTTACATCTTTCCGCACAAGTTTTCTTACCTTTCCTTCCTTGCTTTGAGCACACTTTTCTAGCTTGTTCTGAGATTGGTTTTCTCACCGCTTCTTGGATTTTTCCGTAGTTTTCGCCTTTAGATTTGTTTTGGCTTTCCATCGCCCGAGGGCGTACAGTAAAGGGCTTGTCAAAGTCGACATTGTCCCGAAATGAGGATTATTTTCCCCTTTTTGATTTTCTCGGATTTATCATAATTTTTGCTGATTTGTGAGACACTTTCCGAGAATTTCTCGATTTTCACGATTTTCCTCATCACGCATGGGCGTATAGTAAAGCAGCATTCTCAATGCCTACGTTTGACCCTTGGATTAACTTTTCCCTTTGTTTCATTTCTTTACTTTGATTTAGCATGTTTTCAGTTATATTTAGCATGAGCATATAGAATAAGCAAGCATACATCCATAGACCATTGACTGTAGGAAACCTAGAAAGACCGAGTTTTCTCGGGCGCGTGGGTGTGCCTGACCCCATCCCCATGCGTAACCAGAATCCTTACCCTTTCTCTGGCCCGCATTCATTGTTACGCATGGGGAAGGGGTTAGGCACCCTAATGTGCTTTAGGAACTCGGTCTTTCTAGGTTTCCTGCTTACTAATGATCTATTGTGTGTATGCTCTAAGTGCACATGCCTAATATGACTAGAAAACTTGCCAAATCAAAGAAAAGAAGTGAATAAGAAAAAAACAAAAGATAATCCGAGGGACAATGTAGGCATTGCAAATGCCACTTTACTGTACGCCCTTGGGTGATGAGGAAAATCGTGAAAATCGAGAATACTCAGAAAGCATCACACAAATCAACGAAAACTGGAAGAAATCCGAGAAAATCAAATTGGGGAAAATAATCCTCATTCGGGTCAATGTCGGCATTATCAAGCTATTAATGTATGCCCTCGAGCGATGGAAAATCAAATCAAATCAAAATTGTGAAAGTTGGAAGAAATCTGGGAAACGATGAGAAAATCAAGTTTGAAATGAAATAGAAATGCATGCATGAAGCAAAGGAAAAAGGCAAGAGAAAAATATGCAGGAAAAGGGAAACAAAATGTACAAAATGCATGTGTGAGTGTAAAAATGCAAATTCCAAGGGTTTTTGTGCAAAACTCACATGTTCTGAGTGGAAACTAAAATTCTAAAGCTAAATTATCAAACAATACATAGGAAAACATATTTTAAGTAATTTTGAAGAAATTAGGGGTCAAATGTGCAAAATTGTGCAGTTTTGGTCAAATTCAAGGTTCTTAGTGTTCAATATGCAATTTTACCAGTAAAACTTGTGTTTAATGCAATTCTAAAGAAATTCAGGGTTAAATGTGTAAGAAAATGGTCTTAAGTTTGAAAAACAGGAAGCTCAAGGACTGTTATGCAATTTCTCCCTAGAAAATAAGCATTCAGTGAGAAATCAATGAAACTCAGGGGCTAAAATGCCATTTTGAACACATCTGAGTAAATATTTAAATTCCTAGGGTTTAATTTCCAATTTAAATAGAGCAACATGCATTCAGAACTATTTTAATGAAGCTTAGGGTTTTTAATGCAATTTTCTGGATTTAAATGTATGAAAAGAAACTTTGAGGGTTTATATCTAAATTTTAAGCCTGGAAAACATTAATAAAGATTTACAGGGGTCACACTGCAATATCTCAAAACAAATATTATTAAAAAGATTTTTAAGAAACTATGTAGGGATCTAAATGTAAGAAAAGAATGACCTTAATGTAATAAAAGTAAAATCCCAGAATTTATTCAAATGAAACAATTATTTTTATTTTTCTTAAAAGAAAAAACACGACAACCGCCGACGATAGGTCCTCGTCGTCGGCCATCGTCTGGGATCCCTTTTTGGGGCATCCCGATGCCTGATTTGGCATCTGAGACCTCAGTGAGCTAGATGGAAGGCAGAGTGGAAGATCCAACGGCTTGGATTTGGCGACGAGCGGCCATAGTCTTCTCCCCACCTCACTCATCAGCGTTACTCCAACGGCAAGCTCAAGAAGGTCGGAGTTGCTGGAGGTGGCAATACAGTGGTCTAAGGCCTCTAGAGGGTCGTCGGGGAGATGAGGAAAAAGCCCTAGCCAATGGAGGCTAGGTGGGGCATGTGCGTATCTCTCTTGATCCACCCTATCGTCGACTCTGTCTTCTCCGGCGAGCTCAACTGTGGGAGGAAACAGAGGCCTTAGGGCGCTAGGTTACACCTCTAGAAGGCCAGAGGGAAGGAAAGGAAAATGTCCAAGTGCTTAGACGCATGCTTGACTGTGCGGACTCCACTGGCCATCCAGCTCATCGGCGTCTCGCCTTCAGCGACGTGTTCCGTTGCAATTCACATCCAGGGGCTACGGCGAGGTGGACCAACACTTTTCGAGGCTTGGTGAAGCCAAACCGGGCTAGAACCTCTGGTGTCCATGCTCAGGAGCAAAACGCACTGCCTGGACTACTCTACCGAGCTCCCTCTCTAATAGTGGGTTCTACCGGCTCACATGCATGAGATCTTTACCAGTGCCAGGGAAGAAACTACACAACCGACTTAAAGAAGCAAGAGAGAGAACACTCAACATCCTAGGAGCCCTTGACAAATTGATGCAGTGGCAATGGACCAAAAACTCATGCAAAAGCAGTGAAGAATTTACCAGTTTCGCTGGCTCTGGTCATCGATGGCCCCTTTCAGATCTATGGATGATCAGCGATGATCAGAAGCTAATCTTGCTGCTGCTGGAGGTTGTATGGAGGGATGGAAGCTAGTAGGGAATCGTCGAAGGTGTGTCAGGGGAGTCAGCTTCACGTGCATCTCCCTTCTCTCGTCTACTGCATGGCTTTGGTTTGAAGATGGCTGGAGAACTAGAACGTGGTTGAGGGAGGTGGACACCGGTGATGGAGTTGATAGGATGGAGACGAGGATTGTGGCCAACTAGCGAGTGCTCTTCTCCTTGTTTCTCAGCAATCCAGTGAGGAGAGGGACGAGAGAGAGAGAGAAGCCATTAGAGCCCCCCCCCCCCCCATGTAGGTGCCTTAATCTCCCCTTATATAGGGAGATGTTCAGCCCATAACAACCCTTCCAAGACACCACTAACAAACCTAACAACCCAATAAAAACCACTAACAAATCTTAACAACCCCATAACAAACTTAACAACCTAACCACTTTATAACAAACTAACAACCTCCTAACTAATTTACTAACAAACTCTAGCAACCCTATAACAAACCCAAGAATGTTTGACAAAGTGGGCTCAAAATGTGCTCTGGTGGGCCTACTTGGGATTAAGGTGCAATTAATCTATAGGTTATTAGCTTGGATTGTTGGATTTACATGGGTTTGACTATGCTTGAAATATAACTAGGGTTTAGAATTTGGTTTGGTGAACTAATTGATCCTTTAGGGTTTTAGATTGAATCAGAAGTTCGAGCTAGTTCTGTGGGTAAAACAAGGTGACGATGTCTAGTTGGCTTTGGTGATAATGATTGAGAATCCTGCAACCACACTTCCACTCAATGAAGACTACCTACAATCCTGCAAAAATGGGGTGTCTACACCAACCTTTATCTTTTTGCCTCGTCACTCCTCTATGTCTAGAAGAGATCCATGCCGCTGGTTCCTTGTGTCCTTGGACTAGCCTTTGACTTTTGTCATGCAACTCATCCAAGTTTGGAGGAGATCCAAGCCACTGGTTCCAAGTATCCGAGGACCAGCCTCTATCCAATTGTCTCGTGACTCCTCTAAGTCTAGATGAGATCCAAGTCGTTTGTTCCATGAATCCAAGGACCAGCCTTTAACTTTTGTCTCGTGACTCCTTTAAATCCAGAGGAGAATAGAGTCGCCGGTTCCATGAATCCTTGGACCAACCTTTATCTTCTGTCTCGTGACTCCTCTAATTTTGGAGGAGATTCGAGCCACTAGTTTCATGTATCCTAGGACAAGTCTTTCTCTTTTGTCTTTTGACTCCTCTGTGTCCGAAGGAGATTCGAACCGCTGGTTCTTTGTATCCTAGGACCAGCCTCAATCCTTTAGTCTCGTGACTCCCTTAAGTCCAGAGGAGATCCGAGTTGCTGGTTCCTCGTATCCAAGGACCAGCTGTAGACACCCCAATTTTTAGCTCATTTGGCAGCAGGCTCCTCTAGTTGATGCTCTGGTCGTGACCACCAAAATCCTAGTCCACATAGGTCCCAATCAGATCCACACTAGCCCACCTGACCTAGTAAAACACTATCCCATTAAAATCCACTGAAAAGCAAATAAAACACTTAATCCAGCTAAAATGCACTTAAAAATCCAATCAAATCCACATAAAATCCAATAAAAACCCACTTAAATCAACCTAAAATCCAATAAAACCCTAATTAATCAAATTTTTAAACCCTAATCAAGTGAAAAGAAATTAAAATCCATTAAATAAGTAAAAACACAAATTAAAGTGAAAATCCACAAAAATCCCAATTAAAAAATAAATAAACCCTAATTAACTCAAAATCCCTAAATAAACCCTAATTAAAACTTAAAACCATAATCTCGAATCAATTAAATAAAACCTTAAAATCCAAAATTAATAATCACATTTAACTCAAAAAATTCTGATTAAAACTTAAAATTAAAATCCTAAAATCCCT
>JAMKQA010019196.1:0-14358 GCA_024699735.1 Posidonia australis
CCCCCCCCCCCCCCCCCACTATTGCACAAGAGCAAGCAAGAGGGTGAGAGGTGCGGGAGGGAGAAAGGAAGAGAAGTGAGGTGAGAAGGCTGAGGGAGGAGGCTGGAGTCTACCGAAAAAGCTCATCGGAGTCCGGTCGTTGGAGAAAAGAGAGATCGTCGACGAATCCAAAACTGTACGCGTCCTACCCTCTTTCTTTCTTTGTTTTATTAAAAATTGCAAGATTCATGTAGTGTAGCATGGTATACAATGTGTTTGGCTTGAATGGAATGAATTTACTGATTTTCGTGGTTTTCTGATGAGTTTTCGGACGAGCTATTTGCTTCAGTTTCTGTCTATAAAATATCTCGCATGACTTACCGACGAAGGTGATAAGCACGAGTCCCTGGTGGCACTTGGTGGCGAATCCAAGTGGTGTGATCCGCTGACGTAAGAAAAAAGTGGATGTTCACAGCATGGTTGACCGGCGCTGGTTGCCTAGGTAGAGATTGTTTCCTGAGATAAATAACAATTTAACATTTTGATATGATTGAAGATTTAGATAAATAATTGGCTATGAAATTGAGTGTATTCTGTAAAGGATTTCTGTAATGGAAAATGTTTTAAAAAGAAATGCATTGTTTTGAAAAGGATTTCCTGATTTTTGGTCAGATTCGCGTGACGATAGGGTCGTAGCCGATTAGGGGAGAGGCCTCCATGAAATTGGTACGAGCTTTACGGCGTGGTTGCCGTCGACCGGCACGGGTTAAAAAGACCGTAGCTCTTGAGGTGTTGTAAGGCTCAAGTGAAAGAGACTAGTCCATCCTCTTTACTAGATGCTGGTTGGACTTGGGATTGTGAATCCCTAGGTGTCCAGACACCAAGGAGCGTCGTGAGGATGCACCCCATGCATGTTTTGTGTGACCTGTGGGTCATTGTTTGTGAGGCCCATGAGACCGTGGTGGGTGAGCTTCTGCGTGGTGTAGTTCACTGTGGCAGTGCAGTCGGGTCACAATTGGTGCCTCGCTAACTACTTGTAGCTGAATCGGTTACCTATGGTCGGGATGACGTAATAGGTTTTAGACGGATTGTGTGAGCTTGGTCTTGAGCTAGAATTGGCGTGTGGTTTTGTGGTTTTCGCTAGGTCATAGTCTCGTTCGTACTTGTGGTTTTTACTTAGTTACCAACCAGGGTTTGGATATAAATGAGGTTTTGTGCTGTTTAGGCTAGATTCTAGTCGAAAGTTGGCTTTTTGAAGTGCATGAAAATGATTTGTAAATACATGGCAATTTTAAAAGAAAAGGAAACAAAAAGTTTGTAAAGGCATGATTTTTATGTGCTCTAATCGCTATTACTAGTCTGGTTTTCTGCCACGGTTTCAGTAGCCATGTACTGGGTGACTGAGGTCACTCATGCATTTTGTGTTTCGTTTTCAAGTGTAGATCTGAGTGCAGTCCAATCCTGGTGCATATAAAGGAGCCACTAGCTGCACACAAGGTTCTGGGTAGTGTTTAGCTGTTTTATTTACTTTACTTTACTTTAAGTTTAATTATGTTAATTAGTTAATTGGATAGAGTGGATGGAGTTTTTGGGGTGTTGTAGAATCGTCGAGGTGTCCACTCACTTCGTCAATTCTTGTGATCGTCACTTGTCTTTTTCTTCATTTGATGGCTAATAAGACGCCTTACGAGAGTGTGGTGGTTGTGATGATGTGGGTTCTCAGTTCACTGAGTCGACCGTAGGATGTTGTTCGACGGTGTCCTCGTGCTTTTGTGATAATCCTTCCCTTCAAAACTAATAAGAAAAACAAGAGAAAATAGATTAGATTAGGTGTAGTAAACAAATAACCAAAAGATAACAAAAGAAAAACATAAACATGCAACTAAATACTAATCAGGGGTTGTCTCCACATACATATGCTATAGGCAATTATATGTGTAGACACCCCAATTTTGCAGGTTGAAAGTGTGGTGGCTGGGCTTTCAATCAATAATGAGCTCTAACCCTAATTGAATCCATTCAAAGCCCACAAAACCCAATTTTGACCCATTTAACTCGTTGAAAGCCCATTTAACTCATTGAATGCCCATTTAATTCCTTGAGGCCCACAAGACTATTTTGGCCCAATTGAAACCCATTAGGCCCATGAAGGCCCACAAGGCCCACATAGGCCCATTAAGCCCCACAAAGCCCATTTAACTCATTGAAGGCCCATGAAGGCTCACCAAGGCCCATTTAATTCACCAAGGCCCACTTAATTCATCCAAGGCCTCATTTAATTCATCCAAAGCCCATGAAGGCCCACCAAAGGCCATGAAGCCCATTAGGCCCATGAAAGCCCATGTAGGCCCTTTTTTCTAACATAGGTTTGTTATAGGTTTGTTAGTGAGTTAGTTAGTGATTAGTGAGTTTGTTAGTGATTAGTTAGGTGGTTTAAAGTTTGTTTAGTTAGTTGTGGTTTGTTGGAGTAGTTTGTTAGAAGTTTGTTTTGGTTGTTATGGACTTCCTAGGCTATAAATAGGATGGGTGGTCTAAGAGAGAAGAGAGGATGCGAGAGAGGGTTCCTGGGAGAGAGAGGAGCTCGCAGTGGAGAAGGAGAGGCAATTTCCGACGATCTCCAACGAGTAACAAGGTGAAAAACCACTGCCAGACCAGGTACACCTCTTTCTGACTTCAATTATGGTTAAATAGTTGCTCCTAGGCCTTCCCCCTTCTTCCTGGATCAATTCCAGGGGTTCCAGAGGCTTGCTCTGGCTCGTTTGGTGCCCCCAGGCTCCACCAGAGTCGATTTCCAACGACCTAGGTAGGGGCACTGGCTCGGGGCTCCTCCCTGGTCCTAAAGCTTTGGTTTCCTTCTCCCCTAGCCTCCTCTTGCTTTTTCCCCTCTCTTGGCCTTGCTTCGACCGCTGAGGAAAGCATTGGAGGGAATTCGCCGGAATCAAGCCCCGTCACCGTCGCCGGGGAAGACGATTGGTAGTGGAGCCTGATCAGACGCCTCCAGCCTCGCCATGCCTCCCTGAGCACCAAGATATGATCCTCTGGCCTTCCCCAAGCTTTCAGAGCCCCTGGAGACCTACTGTAACCATGCCGTCGAGGATGGCAAAAATATATGTACCAAAGTCGGCAAAGTCACGGCAAAAATGAAATGATATGCAAATGCAGGAGTCGCCACCTAGTCTATTCAAATGGAAGACAAGGAAAACCATATAACATGAAAACCATGCAAAACAATGAAAGAAAAGTCTTCGTAAACCAGAAATGCGGGTAAGGATCCCTATTACGTACGAGGAAGGTGTTAGGCACCCTTGTACGCCTGATAAATCGGTCTTCTATTGGTTTTTCTTTTGCTAATGAAATGTCGGCTTTGCAGCCTTTGCTGTACGCCCGAGGGCGATATGCCATGCCATGCTAATGAGTGTGGTGTCTAAAATATAGGTGCATGATGTGTAACGGTGTGTCCTAATGCTCAGAAGTATCGCTCTCACGCCGGGTCAAGTGTCGATGCAAGAATATTGCACAATAAGATCAAAGATCTAATGTCTTGAGCGATTTATCATCCTTGCTTTACTACATGCCTAATGCAATGCATGAAATGGTTGAAAACATGGTTGTGCCTTCCTAAAGCATCAAGGAAGAAAGCCATAGAAAACTTAGAAGCAAATCGAGTCGAGAAAGCATGCCAAAACATAAAAAAAACCTGCGGTGTGCTAGTAAAAACAGGCTAATGTGCCTGTTTGGTGCGCCAGACTGGTGCACCACCTATGTGCGTCTAGGTGGGCCAGGAAAATGTGTTGAGGGAAAACAGAAAACTATGCAAAGCCAAAACATCAGGGAATGCATTCTAGAAAAGTACGCAGTGAAATCATTCTGTAAAACTTGGAAACCATGCCTTTATAGCGAAGGAAGTGCAAATGCAATATCTATGGACCTTGCGCTCAAGGGCCAGTAGCCTCACACAAGGTCCCACCTATTTTGTGCTAAATGAAGGATGCAGGATTCAGCCATGCTACTGGATCATGGGCTGATGCGCAAGGCTCTCCACGTAGGAGTAAGGTGCAACCAGCCTACCAGATTCTATCCAAGGACTGAATACCAAGAGGAAAAGACAATTGAAAAACCATCTGGTTAAAACCGAAAACTTGCATGTGAAATCTTAAAATACCAGAGAATCAGCCATAAAAGAATCAAGCTTAAAGCCTTCGATAAAGTCATGCAAACAAAGATGCTAATGCGAGTGCTTTGCTCTCTGACCAGTCTGGTGCACCTGCTTGGCGCGTCAGAGTGGTGCGCTGGGAAGGTGTGCCCTAGAGAATCTGGATCAGACTGCAATCTGATCCAGAATCCACCCCAGAAAAGAGACAGGTGATTCATGCTAATGCAGATGGGTTCATGCCATTGTTGAAAGCTGAAAACATGATGGGGATGCACATGTTCGAGAGTCATCATGTAAATCATGTATTTAAGACTAAAATGAATTGATGGGTTCATGAAAACATGCAAAATGCCAGGGAATAAACATGATATGGGTAAACCCAATCAGAACACATGTAAGTGATATATCAAGCATATCTCTATGTGCAAAGAACATGTAAGTGCGTGGCATAGATTTATATGCAAGGAAACAGTAAAAAGAAGATAACTCATGCAGATTTTATGCTAGAACTAAAGGTAAATATGCTCGCAAACAGTGGTATGGACTTGCATGGAGATCATATTGCAAGGAGAGCAAACATATTTATCATAAAATCTCATAAAAACACGGATAAATCAAATCGTATGTAAGATCTCGAGCATGCTTTATTATGTTTCTAAAGTGAGATTTAAAGGAGAAAGAAGAAGTAGAAAACCTACCTCTCAAGGTGTTCCTTCTCGAAATATCAAAGATAGAGATATCCTTGTTGCTCTGGAAGGACCAAGGATGCTTCGGGATGCAAGGGAGTGCTTCTGAAAACGAATATATGCTGCTGGAAAGAGGGTATAGCTCGCACAGGACGCTTGCTCAGAACAGGATTGATGAACTCAGGGTTTCTAACCTCTCCTCATGGTTGCCTATGGGTGTCCTTATATAGGATTTTCTCATGGGTAACTCATGGGAATGCAGAGAACCTCGTAGACGAAAAGCCTGGAAGATTCCATGGCATATTCGTTGCTAGAGGTAACAACCATGGGAGGTGGAAAGCCAACAGCCCGCAGCCTGCAAAATGGTTGGGCGCCTGGGATGTGCGTCGAGTATGTGCGCCTGCTAGGTGTGCTAGGGAGGTGTGCTAGCTAGGTGCTCTCCCCTACTGGTCTGGAGTTCTAGTTGGCTGCGAGCTTGTTATGGGTTTAGGGTTGGTTCAAGGGTTAGCCACATCCAAAGCAACATCTGGAAAGCTATCAATGAGTCACCTCAAAATCGGGGTGTCTACAAATGCCCCTCCTTGAGCAAGGTCGAGGGACGAAAGGAACCAAGACTGATGCTCAGGGTTGACAAGATACCCTCATTTTGAGGTTACAGAAGGATGGTGTTTGCTATAGGCAGTAAGTCACTTATTCGGCGGATGCACCGAAAGTCATGACCTGTTGCCAAATGCAAATGCAAATGCAAAATGCGTGCACCTACTGATCTAAATGCTGGGGATGTAATGCTAATGTGAGATGCCAATGCAAGAGCCGATGCCGAAAGCCGATGCGAAACTAATGCTAATGCTGAAAACACAAACAAAAGAAAACACTGGTAAGAAAATGATAAGTTGTCGGACTCATCAACCGGATTATGAGGTTATCAACCCGAGAGACGGGATACGACAAGCTAATCAAGTCTTGTCCACCCGGCCGCTTGACAGTGTGACAGTTGTCAATCGAGTAGTTGGGGATACCAGCCCAAGAAAAGGGGGCATGACAAATATACTATTTGTCAAGCGGAGCAGGGCCCGGTCCGCACAGACCAAAGGCGAACAAAGAGATTTCGCGCTCGCGAAAACTCAAAAGGGAAAAACAAAAGGACCCTGACCGCTCGGCCAGAGGGTCCAACAATTAGATTCCGCGCCCGCGAAAATCCAGAAAAAGAAAAAAGGGGACCTTGACCGTTCGGTCAGAGGGTCAAACAACTAGATTTCCTGCTCGGGGAAATCCGAGGAAAGGGCTAGGACCTTGACCATTCGGTCAAAAGGTCGAGCCACGGGATTTCCTACCCCAGGAAATCCGAGAAAGGGTCTAGGATCCTAACCATCCGGTCAAAAGGTCGAGCCACGGGATTTCCTTCCCAAGGAAATCCAAGAAAGGGGCTAGGACCCTAACCATCTGGTCAAAAGGTCGAGCCACGGGATTTCCTGCCTAAGGAAATCCGAGAAAGGGGCTAGGACCCTGACCATCCGGTCGAAAGGTCAAGCCACGAGATTTCCTGCCCAAGGAAATCCAAGAAAGGGGCTAGGACCCTGACCATCCGGTCAAAAGGTTGAGCCACAGGATTTCTTGCCCAAGGAAATCTGAGAAACCAAGGACTTTAACCGCCCGATCAAAGCCAAGGAGCTGGATTTCGCGCTCGCGAAAATCCAGAGGAGTAAAGGAACTTGACCTCCCGGTCAAGATCAGCAAGCTGGATTCCGCGCCCGTGGAAATCCAAAGGGGCAAACGACATTGACCGCCTGGTCAAAGTCAAGCAAGCTGGATTCCGCGCCCACGGAAATCCAAAGGGGCAAATGACATTGACCGCCCGGTCAAAGTCAAGCAAGCTGGATTCCGCGCCCGCGGAAATCCAAAGGGGCAAAGGACCTTGACTGCCCGGTCAAGATCAACAAGCTGGATTCCGTGCCCGTGGAAATCCAAAGGGGCAAACGACATTGACCGCCCGGTCAAAGTCAAGAAAGCTGGATTCCGCGCCCGCGGAAATCCAAAGGGGCAAACGACATTGACCGCCCGGTCAAAGTCAAGTAAGCTGGATTCCGCACCAGCGGAAATCCAAAGGGGCAAATGACCTTGACCGCCCAGTCAAGATCAACAAGCTGGATTCCGCGCCTGCGGAAATCCAAAGGGGCAAAGGACATTGACCGCCCGGTCAAAGTCAAGCAAGCTGGATTCCACGCCCGCGGACATCCAAAGGGGGAGAAGGGTCTCGTCCGCTCAGGAGGAGATCCCGGAAAACAAAGCGATGACCCCAGGATTTTTCCCCTATACGGAACTGCAATGTGCTGATTGCCGAGGTTGCGGTACGGAGACTGGCACTCCTGTCGAGATGCATGCTCAAATCTCTTGTTTGCTGCGATTCTCCACTTTGCTTGCAAAGGCGAGGACTTATGTGCAAATATCCACAACTTTTCGGCTTTACTGTAAATTACCCATCCACAACTGCTTTTGACTACTATACTGCCATCATGCTGTGACATTTGAGGTTCTGTTGTATATCAACAAATGTCTGCTTTGAAACAAACTTCCCATGTCCTTTGTGGACTGATTTGCAAATTTACAAAACATAGGAGGTTTTCTGCAAATGACCCCATGTGGTGCATTTTGTGAGCCACATGCTTAACACTGCATACTCTGCACTTGGTGCATAAGCTGTGAGATGATAAGGGCTGGAACGCAATTGTCATGGTCATTTTACATTTCTGAACCTCAACTTACTTCACGCGTGGGTCCCATTGACTAACTGCCATAACTGCCAAGAAATATTTTCATATTCTGTTGCTTGGAACTGCAAGGGGCTGCTGCTTGGTTATGCATGTTTTTTGTTGTTTCGATTTCATATCTCCAAAACAACATGCATAAAGTTTTTATTTAAATTCTTCTTCCTTCTCCCATAAGACGAGCCGCCTCTTCCTCTTCTTCTCTCTTTTCTCTCCTCAAACGAAACCCGCCTCTTCTCCCTCTCTTCACAGCGGCAGAAACCCACTCCTTCCTCCTCTCTTACTTGCAGCAGCGGCGCACGAGAGGTGCGCCTATGGGGTGCTTGCTGCTGGTGCACGCGTGAGGCGTGTCGGTGTGGTGCGGAGCGGTTGCGGCGGCGACACGGTCAGCGACGGCATGGATCAGACCCTCTAGGACTAGCTGGACCGAGGGTCGCCGATGGAGGTAACGTCCGATCTCTTCTCCCCTTTCTTTTGCTTGGGCCTGCATTACCCCTTCGTTGCAGGTGGTCGACGGCTGGACAGAGCTCCGACGGGCTTTGCGAGTGATAGGTCTGTTCTGTGCAAGAGGCAGCGGCAGGCGCGGGCTTGCCTGCTGTCGCGGCTTGCGGGGAGCAATGGCCGTGGGTTCCGGCGGAATGGTGGTGCATTGGCTGCAGGTTGTTGGGTTTTGATTGGAGGCTGGTCGTGTGGTGGAAACGGCAGGCTGAGGCAGAGGTGGGCTGGTGGCAGGCTGGCCGTGAGATGGCGGCGGGCTAGAGTGATGGTGCGGGCTGCCGGTGAAGCCGGTTGGTGGCTACGGCTGATGGGTTCGCTGCTTTGTGGGTAGGCACCAGAGCAGCTCAGCGGGAGGTGGGTTACAGTGGGTGGTAGTGCTGGTTTTGGTTGGTCGATGGGTCCGTGTGGCCGGGGATTGCTGGTGGATGTGGTGGACTCCGGTGATGGCGAGTTGGCTATGGTGGTGATGGAATGTTCAAGGCTTGGGCTGCAAAGAAATTTGCCATTGTTTATGCCATTCGTGCCATGCTTCTGTTCATGCCATACATATTCTGATTTAAATGCCGTGCCATAAAACATGATTTCACTATGCTTGAAATAAATAATAGCCCACACAGAATGCTTCATGTCCATTTTTCATGCCTGAATAGCAAGAGTATAAAATATTGTCACATAATTTGCACATTTTTTACATAACACTGAGCTGTCACTATATGCCTGCTTGTACTTGTATTTCTGCCACTATATGCCGTAATGCTTTGGATGCCATGCCCTTTGGCTATTATGTCAACTTAACTTTGCATTTTTGCATTCGTCTTGCCAGCTGCTGCCGTTTGACTCTTAGCTCGGCTTTTTCCTTTCCACAGGATGACCCAGTTCCTGAGGCGGGGACCCCACAATCTTCGTGGGACATGTCCTCTAGCTCTCGCTCCAGACGACGAGGCAGTTCTTCGAGGTCACGGGCCTCTAGCAGCTCGACTCCTGTTGTCCCTGCTGAGGTAAGCCCAAAACTGAAAGTAAATGAGTATTTAAATCCGACGTTTTCTGACAAATGCATTTTCAGGAGTCCGGAAATTTTGAGGGGCGGTTGCTGAGTGACCATCATATTTGCGAGAGTCCCGAATTTGGGGTAATTTTCTCGCTTTGATGAACTGTAATTGCTATCTACCTTTGACTTGGCTTTAACTCTATCCTTGACATTTCAGGAAGGGGACGTGAGTCGGATCATGCGATGCCATTGGGGTCCGATGCTCGAACATTTCCATCGCTTACCGGATTTTCTACAGGACTTCCTCCTCCACCGGTCTCCATTTGGAGGTTTGCTGCGTCTACCCATCATCCATGGCCATTACAACTTCTTCAGAGCTTTGGTAGAAAGGTGGAGGTTTGAGACGCACACCTTCCACCTGCCATTTGGTGAGCTGACTGTTCTGCCCGATCAGTGGGCTCTGCTGACGGGCCTTCCTTTTGGTGACGAGTGTATTATTGGTGAGACGACCCACGGCTTCCACCTTGCACCTGCACATCTGGGCCGTGTCCCTCCTAAGCCACCTAGGGGGAAACATATGATCATAGTGGGGTGGTTGAGAGAATGGGACAAGTTCTGGCCCAACCCCGAGCCTGATAGTGAGGAAGCAGATTTTGTTCTGAGGCACTTTCTGCTAGAGCTGCTAGCTATGATCTTCTGTGATTCGTCGGCCTACTATATCCATGCTGACTGGATTGCGTATCTGACCAACCTGGAGCACCTGAATCATTACGATTGGGCTGGCGCTAGCTACACTTGGCTGATCTGCGGGCTCGATAATGTGGTCAAGCTTGGGCGCCGTTCTTATGTGGGGCTGTACCCTCTGCTGACTGTAAGTATTTGCTTCTGTTACTTTGCAAAACAAATTTCCTTTATGCTTTATACTTGATAAACTGACTTGTGCCTGCATTTACAGTACTAGATCATGGAGCATATCACCAGAGGGCATTGCTTTGGCCGCCTGCGGGACGAGCTCCTGCCCCTTCCCCGCTAGTGGGTCGAGCCTGACCACCGGACTGTTGCTGGGGTGTTTTGCTATGAGTCTTACCGGTATCTGCTGGACCTGGTAGAACTCGAGGATGTCAGTCTCCTTCCGCCATTTAACTTTGCATGGTTGTTGTACTTTCTTTGCTTACAACTTCCTGTTTCTGTAACAGGTCCACCTACGCCCATTTGCTCGATATGACGGCTTCGACTGGGCTCCCTTGAACTCTGGCCGCGTTCTAAGGGATAAACAGGTGAAATTTTATTGCATGAAGAAGTCGGCCTACTACCTCCCAGAGCGTGTGCGGCATCAGTTCTTGGATGTATTCTGCATCCCTGCCCCTCCTCTTGCTAACATGGATCGCCCGGCTACAACTCGTTCGGTTGCTAGAAGCCGGCATGCAGCTGCCATAGCTTCTCAGGACAGGCATGTCCTTCGAGAAGTCAACTACACAGACTACCTTGCTTGGTACAGGCGTGTGGGGAAGCCGTACCTATTCGAGGAGGCAGTGCGGGATAGCCAGCGCTGGATGTGGTATGCATCTAGCTGGGCCCAGGTACAAGATTTCCATTTCTGCTTTTCATTGCTATTGTGTGAACTATGACAGTCTGACATTCGCTATAATTCATAGGGCTTCGAGGAGCAATTTGGGGCCTTCTATGCTGACATCCGCCGGAAAAGGGTAACATTCTTATTTTGCGACCTGCCATCTTGACTGTATCTGACATATTTGCTACTTTGAAGGAGCTACGCTGGCGCAACGTCATCCGAGTATGCTTCTTTCTTTTGCCCCTGCTGCCATTTTAAAAAATCCTTATTGCTAACATAAGTTTGATTTTGCAGCAAGACTTTCCTGCCCAGGGAGTGAATGTAGCCAGCAGCGGGGATTTCACTATGGAGGCGTCTGAGGAGGACCGTTCAGACACCGAGGTTACTCAGGCGATTCGCGACTCTGCTCCTTGCTCTCAGGCTGCCGCAGCTGCTCAGTGGTCACGCCGAATCACTCGACGAGGCAACAGACTCTTGGCCGAGTATTTCCAAAAGGCGGCTTCTGACGAGGAAGATTCAGATGACGAGTAGCTTTTACTTGTAATTCTTGCTGGAAATTCTGTAATAACACTGACACATTGTAATCTTCTTCTAAAATTTATAAGAAAATTTCTGATTCTGCGATGTGCCCCTCAAGGTTTTGTACGTGCAGGTTGTATGCAAAAGCATTCCATGCAGGGTTAAACAAATGGCACCGATTTTGGCGATGTCCACATCCTGAAGAGGTGCTGCTGAAATTTTGCAGTCATTCCAGGCGCCACCTAGGTGCGCCGCCTCGGTGCACCGTATAGGTGCGTCTGACAGGTGCGCCTCATAGGTGCGTCTCCTGAAATGGCGAGTTTTGTCTTCCTCTTTTGCTGAAAACCCTTCATGCTCTTCTATATAAAACCGCACCCTGCGAGAAACAGCGTCGTCTCTTCTAAAAAAAAAAAACTCGGCGGCAGACCTTGCTTCTTCACTTTTGCTCATCTTCTGATCTTCCTGGGTCCGGATTCTACATTACCATGGTAAGGGCTACTGTTTTACGTGCTTTTCTTATTACTATCCTGCTACTTTCTTGCAGATTTGCTTTGCATTATATCACTTTCATGGCTGCGAACTTTGGAACATGCTTTTTGATTTTTTGCAAATGCTTCTTGTATCACATCATGCTAGATTGCTATGCTTGTCCCATACTTATGTCAGTTTCCATCTTTTACTGCCATATTTGGTTCAAATCTGTGCCTGCAGAGTTATCCTACCATGGTGACCCTTAAACATTGCTTTGACGCTCTACTTGGCTGGATCGACGCTTTGACAGCTGATGATCAGAAGCAACTCCAGATTTGGGGTATTTCCTCCTCCCTCCTGAGTATAGCCAAAGTGGAGGTTAATTGGCATTTGCTGTGTGCCATGGCCCGATTTTGGAAGCCAGCCTTGCATGTTTTCCGCTTTGGGCAAGTGGAGATGACAGTAACTCTGGAGGAAGTCAGACGACTCTGTGGCCTGTCACCGTTCCTGTCCCCACCAGTGTTGACCTGCCATGACAGTTATGTACATGTCGTGAGCCGACTCACGTGTATTTCCAAGGATGTCTGTGAGGAAAAACTCATCTGCCGAGATGGTCCTACACCCATGGTGCGCCTGGATTATTTTGATGCAATCATTGGTGCCCGCTCCTCCATGGGTACCCTATGGCTTTATTGCTTTGTGCTGCGTTTTCTTGGGGAGCTGATCTTTAGCCATGGGCGGACGACTGTGGCTATTAAGGTGGCAGAAATAGCCTGGGCGCTAGTTGTTCGCCAGATCGACTTGGCCCCTATCCTTCTTGCCAAAACCTATGTTGGTTTGGACCGAGCGTTGAGGCGCTCCCACCATTTCTATGGGTGTGGCGCCCTGGTGCAGGTAAGCAAATCATTGACATTTAATAATATTTTGCTGTGCTTTCATTAACCATGGTTCCATTTTTGCCATGTTTGGTTTGCTGCTCATATGGGAATGAAGATTCTGCGCCCTCGGCCTTCTGCTTTTGAAGCCTATAGCCACACCCATCATTCAAGGTCACTCCCGGGGGTACATGAGCTGTGTGACAAACTGCAGAATCTTGATGCAGATTCTGTGACATGGTGCATTATATCCTCTGCATCCTGGACCTTTACTGCCTTCTTTAATGTCATGGACATGCGACTCGTGGTTCTCCCTGGATTCTCTGGAGGCGTGGAGTATCACTCCGTCCGGGTCCTTCGCCAGTTCGGCTTTTGCCAAGACTCTATTAAGCAAAGCCCCTGCCCTGACGGATTAAAAAAGCATGTCGTTGGCTCAAATGCATCTTTTTCTGAGTTGGCCCGACGAATGAGTGCTGGTATCAAGTCTTCCAGTCTTGCCATTATTAAAGGCTCTAGCTGTACAGCGGAATATGAGGCTGAGATAAGGGAGACATGGCCCCTGAGCGAGATTCTGCCTAGTGGCACCAATTTCACGGAGGCTAGTAGTTCCAAAAGGCCTCGAGCTGATTAGCGATATTTGTATTCATGATAGGCCATAATAAGAATTGTTGGTACTGATGTTGCTTTGCATTGCTTATACTGGTTCTTGTAAGTCCACATCTGCTTTTAGGATCAGTTCAATTGGCATGCCTTTGATTTCAAATCCCTCCATTTTGAAGAAGTAACTATCATGCCCCTGGCCGAATGCTTGTTTGCCCATACCACGACTCATAAGGCAGCTGACATGCCCTTGGTCGAAATATGAACAAAATGCCTTGCAAAACAAATTCAAATATGCCTGACTAGCATGCACCCTAGCCAAATGCTTATACAACTCATAAGGCAGCTGACATGCCCCTGGTCGAAAATGCAAATATAAAAATAAATGCCGTGCAAAAAGACACAAATGCAAAGAAATGGCTAATTGATATATTGGTGCCCTCAGCGCCAAGGAAGTCTATTTTGCCTACGATAGAAGGTGACATTGTCCTCGACTCATGCGACACTAACCTAGGCACTTAGGTTTATTTGTGGCTCTCCTTCAGATTCATGGGCCTCATGCCAAATTCTTAGGGTCCTATACCTACTTTTTTAAGGATTCATTTTCTTTTCCCCCTCATAGGCATGCTAACTGACCCTACTCGTACTTGGAGGTAATAAACACTTATGCTGAGGGGGGTGGCTGCTATTTCCCTTGCTGAAGGGCTGGCTAGTCCCTTTGATCATATGGGCTTAGTAAGTGCGTGCTTCGACTCCTCTTCAAGCTAAATGGTAGGAATAAGGTTTTTCATATGCCTCTCTTAGTGGAGCTCAGCTTCTGTTTGCTACTTCTGTCTCCTTATTTCTTTTGTGCTCCAAGGTCTTGTGTATTTTTCTTTACTGCTCACACTCTCTCTAGACCTAATATTTTTACTCCCTCTCGAGATATAGGGCCCATAGGAATTTGTGCATTTAGCCCATTCCTTTGAAATCTCTCTCTCACACCCTAAGCTTCTGGGGTAGTAGCGCATGAGAAGGACTTGACACATCTTATGCAGGCAGGCTCCCAATTTTCCTCATTGGGCAATGATGATGCTATGCAAAAAGAAAAGGTGCAGAAGATTATTCATGTTGTGCAATGATGCAATACTAATATGAAAATGCATGACTCATAGTGCAAGGCATTAGGATCGACTGAGAGTCATTGATAGTACTTCTTTAAGTAGGAGGCATTGACGGGCTCTGATTGCTCTGTATGGTCCATGCCTTCAA
>JAMKQA010019197.1:0-11409 GCA_024699735.1 Posidonia australis
AGAGAGAGAGAGAGAGAGAGAGAGAGAGAGAGAGAGGTATACTTTTTTATCAACTGTCGTCAATGGTAGATTGTCCCCCTCACATGTTACTGTTTTTGGACATTTTTGTCCTTGTGGTCCATTTTATGTTTTTTTATTAATTTTTAAAATACATGTTGTAATGAATTAGGACCATCTAGACCATAACAGATATTTTCCATTCATATAAAATCTGGTGCGGTCCATGCTACTTAATTACAAACTTCATTTCTTATTATTGAAATTTTTTTTTTGATAAAAAATGATACCGACAATTACAATAATACTCACAAAAAAACTTAAAGGTTTTTTTGTTTCAATACTTTCATTAAAAGTTAAATTATCGTTAACATATCCCTTATAATGAAAATTACCATTATACACTTATTAAATCCAAAAACTTACCTTTATATACTTTGGTTAGTTTAAATCTAAACGACGTTAATACCTAATGTTAGTGTTTCATGAAAGGGCTTTATTGACCCTATGCTTACCCTCTATCTCCATCCAATGCCACTACGGTCAGATTCTCTGCTCTAACCCATGCTCCTCGTCCTTGAATGCCACCACCTATAAACATGTCTCCTCCTCACAATCCTCTCCCTCCAACTCCTCCTCTTCTCATCCCACTCCCTCCTCATGTTCACCCTTCTCTATTGCCCTAACACACCTCTCCATCCTTGCCCACTCGATCAATTAGACATCTATGAACTCCCCACCTTCTTTAACACTAACCTCGTCTCTGGTTGTGACGACCTCAACTCCTAGGACTCTTGTCACTCTACCCTCTCCAACTTCGGCTTAACCCTCCCCTCCACCATTGACCTCACCTCAGTCGTCCCCACTGCCCTCCTCCCCATGTGGTCCTGCATTGGGATGGAGAATGGCATCGATTCCATTAAAAATGTCATCACTCTCGCCCCCAACACTTGCTAAGCTTATCGACCGACTACTCGAACAACTCGCCACCAGCACCACTGTCTCGCTCCTTTTTGCCTGCCACTTCAAGAACCCGACCTGTCATGGTAACAAGCACCCACAGCTCGGCAACATTGCCCTCTCCCCTCGCTCCTATGGTAGGTACTCCCTCTCCCTATCCTTTGGCACCCCTCCCCAGAACATCCCTCTTATCTTCAACCTTTGTAGCGACGTCACCTGGGTGCCCCTGCATCCACTCCTACACCTGCAAGAATTGTTCCTCTTATTCTCCTCCTCCCCTTTGCCTCCCTAAATCGTCTTTTTCTGCGAGAATTGTTGAGTGCAAGAATCCAAAATGCTACTGGATCCACTCCTCCCAGACCATCCTCTCCTGGTGCTTGTAGATCTGGCTGTTGCCATTGTTCTACGTACATAGGTGTATTGATGAGACGCTCCTTCTCAGGAGTTTTTGGTTTTGCTTTTAGGTGGTCACTGTCTCATCACAACAACCGTTAGCTACGATCACTAGGTTTGGTTGTGGAATATTCCATTGTAGTGCTATCTCGAATAGTTATTTTATTGTCTCATCTCACGTGAGTTTAATGATCATCCCAGACAGGTTGACTTCATTGCACTCATTCACCACTGGGATGGAGAACGTAACCCGTCTCCTCATTGAATGTAACCCATGGGACAACCTCAACGTTGACATCCCGTACCCAACCAAGTTCCACCAAAGAACCATATGGCAACACCATTGGTTAAGTAAGAATAGCAGGTTAGTCTTTTCCTTGAGAGAAATACTCAAGGATAATTAATAACTACTTGAGTAATAGGCATGTGAAAATAAATTTTAAGGATAATTTGATATTTCTTCTACTAAAATTATCAATGTTATCTAGAAAACAAGTAGTATGAGAATATTTAAAATTGATATCAAAGATGTCATAATACATTTAAATGTTAGGATATTGTTAAAATTGGAACAATCCTTAAAGGTTAATATGAAAATTGTCCTATTAAAAGAACTTAATCTATTGTTTTCATACTTTTATCGGTTGATAAATGCTAGACAACTATTTCTAATAGTTCCACCATTTCTACAAAAAAAAAGAAAAAAAAAAGGGAAAGGTACAGACTAATAACAATAATGTAGTGGAGATGACAACACTTTCAGGCAAGCTATTTGGACTTGCAGTAGTCTAAAAACATAAAAGCATACAACAGCAGGCAACCGTACTTTATTTATGATTCCTCTACACATGAAGGCCAAGCAAACTGCAAACCTAGCATCTGAGAAGTACTTCTATTTTTTTTTTTCTTTTATATCTCGTAGCTCCTCAATTAGTTTGTCCAACGTCTGATCTGAAGAACCACCTCCTTCCACGGCAGCCTTTGCCATCCGTCCCATCTCCACCATCTTTTCCCTTGCTTTCCAACCACCAACGCCATCCATGGTCTCCCTCACACCCTCACATATGACTTCTCGTCGGACCAGCTTCCCTTCTTCGACCTTCAACCTTATTGCAACCCCGACTTCTTCGACCACAAACTTAGCATTCAGGGCTTGCTCTGCTATGACCGGCCATGCCAGTATCGGCACGTCCGCGGTCACACTTTCCAACACAGAGTTCCACCCACAGTGACTCAAGAACCCACCAACGGATCGATGACTGAGGATCTCCCTCTGCGGTGCCCACGATTTATATATCAGACCTTTGCTTGCAGGCTTCTCCTTCTCCGGTGGCATCCACGTCGCCGACCTCACCACCCATAGGTAGTGATATCCACTTGCCTCCAAACCATGCCAAATCTCATCTAGCTGCTCCTCCGGCCAGTATACCATCGTCCCGAACGACACATACACCACCGACCCTTTCTCCTTCCCATTCAACCATTTTAGACACGACTCCGTTTGCCCAACGATGTCGGAGTTGGTAGCCACTACATTAAAATCAATTGAAGATACTTGTTAAGATCTGTTGATGGATTTAATTAAGAATATGTAAAAACAGATTAGAATAAGTGTTCATGGAAAACATTTACGTAAAATGCTAATAAATATTTTATCGATACGTCAAACCTGAGCCTGTGGGACTCGGACAACGTGATATAGGATAGAGACAGAGAGGACCAGCGAGCCATGCCTTGCCACCGTTGTAGAATGACTCAAAGTATGGGACGTATTCTTTTTCCATCTCGGCGAAGCTATTGACGATGACACCCCAGGTATTCGTCTCCGACGTCTCAGCCATGTGTTTGGCTGTTTCATTATTTTCGAAGTTTCTGAAGAACTCCGGCACATCGGAGTAGTTGAGCCGGAGATTTTCCGGCGTACCTTCAACATGGAAATCTGACTCGCTGGAGTCGATACCATACAACTGAGCACGGTTTTCCAAGGACTTGCAAACGATAATAGAGAACACGCCCGAGCCATGAAACAAGACATGGGGAATTTCAAACTCTTGGCATATCTTCATAGTCCACCCATAGAAAAAATCAGAGATAACACAAATGGGGATGTCATCTGCTAACAACATCTCCTTCAAGGCTTGCCGAAAGGGTTGGTCGAGGAGGACGGTGGCGGAGACGAAGGACGGGAAGAGGTCGAAGGTGGGGAGGTCATGGGTGGACTCGACGCCGGAAGGAATGGAGGGTGCCTGAGGGAAAGGTATGAGTTTGACATGGATGTTGGGTTTGGGAAGCTGAAGGTATTCGTGGAAGAAGGAGGAGTTGGCAGGAGTTGTGATGAAGGTGACCTTGAGACCTCTCGAGGAAAGGGCAGCGGAGAGGTGCAGGAGAGGGATGATGTGGCCTCTAGAGAGGAAAGGGAAGATCACAACATGGTCTCTTTGTTTCTTATCTGGGATGAACTGCAAGGTGGTGGTATCTGCTGCCATGCCCAAGTTCAGAAATTGATGACGAGAGTGGTGGTGCTGGCGCTGATAAATGGTGCTGTTCACCATTTATATATAGCTCCAAGGATGGAGTTACGGAGAAATAATCGTACGCGGGCTTACCACAGTACCCTTGCTAACAATAAGAATTCCTTCTATATACTCCTATTTAAATTTACTATTATGCACCCAAAATAATAATAAATTTCCAAGGATGGAGTAGATGAAGACTATGGATATGGCTGCTCAAAGAAGAAGAAGAAGAAATAGAAGAGGAGGATTAATGAGGTGATTGAGATAAGTATTGGTGGAAGGGTTTTTATGCAAAATACATAGAAACCATATGTCTTTGGGGTTTAAATTTATATGAGTACATACAGATCAATTTTTTACTTTATTAGGTGTATATGGGTCATTGTTAATATAAAGTACGAAGGACATTATAGTGTTTTTGACAATGGTTCATTGTCACAGTGACGGGAAGAACTTTAAACTCGCCACAGATCTCAAGTTCGAATCCTAGAACATTCACCTCTTACTATCTCAACCGTTAACAAAAAAAAAAAAAAATATTATGATATTTTTTGTGTGGACGGTAGTTTTCTCTTTTCTATCTACAGTTCATGAAATTCAAACCTAAGGTAGGACGATGTGACCACTTGTCTCTGGTATCAACGAAGGGTAGTTGGTTATAACATTAAGAAGTTTACGAAGAAAAAAGAAGAAGACATAAGACCCTCAATTAATTTGATTATAATTCGACCAATACATTTAGATTTAAATAATCTAACAAATCTCACTTACGTGATTTTTTTTTTTTTTTTTTTTGCGAACGACATAATTCTACACCCCAAAATATGCCAATGAACAGAGCTTGTGATTTTTTTCTCATGCAGATTTTACCATTTCCTACAAAAGAAAGAGATGTATTTTGGTCCTTATCATTCTTGTTCTGGTATTCTTACGATCCCTCAACTTCTGCCTTAGCTTTTGTGATTGCGTTTACGTTTGTGTGGCCAAGAGTCTCCTCCGAGGATTGATTTTTTATCTTCACTAATATAATGCCCAGATGATAATACTTGACGCCCTCGTCCTGTGTATTGATGGCTACGTGTCTGGTGCTAAATTTAATAGCGGGACTCACCAAGATGTACATGCAAGATATTTTATTTTTGGGACCAATAGACTTCAATAGTAATGTCGAATTTCCTCTTGGCAAAAGCTTCCTTCCAAAGTACTCCTTACATTATTACTAACGATATTTTATATCTTTGTCATTATTGGCCTAAATATTTGGATTCCGACTTTGAACATGATGAGACTATGCGTGTAGTTTTAACTTGGGAAAATGATCAGGCAATAGAGCACTCACCTCATGCCTTGCGTCTGTCTCTTCAGAATTCTGAGGATGAAGCTCCTTCTCCTGATTACTGCTTTATTAATCGAATTCTTTATTTTTGGTACACTTTAAATACCCAAGATTTACCTATTGTGGGTTAATTTTTTGTGATAGGAACTCTATGTTCCACCAGGTCTGTAATTTGATGATGAACGACTTTTTGCTAGAATTTGAACATGATGTGGTTGAACTTTTCATTAATATAAAGATTACCGTTAACAAAAAAAAACTTCCTTCCAATGTATTGTCAAAAATTAAGTAAACAAGGAAATTAAAATATAGTCTTCTTTGGAATTCGATCAAGTTGATATTTAAGTAGTACATGACTAGATGTATGTGATCGTTATTATCTAACAATTCATTTTGTATCATTTGTTAGATTTTCTAATGTGTCTCAGATGTCCCTAACCTTGCCCACCGCTCAAAGGTGCCTCTCTGATCAGGATTATGAGTAGATACGGATATGTTTATAAGTAGATGTTGATATTCATATTTGTCTAAGAGTAGATACCGATATTGATACGGATATGGATATGATTTTTTAAATTTTAACGGATATAGATACGAATAAAGATATGTCTTTTTAATTTTCAACAGATACGAATACATATAATTTACAGATATCCATATATACATATAAATAATTTTTTATATCTTAATATCTAACAATTAAATTAAAAATCTAAATCGTTAGATATGATCAAAACTATTTAAAATACTTGTTTTTAAAAAAATAAGTGGTTTTGAAATTCCAAAGTATTAAATTTAATATGTACTTAGGATGTATTTAAGGTGACTAATGAGAGAAGCTAGCTTTTGTGTCATTTCCTAGAAGCTGGCTTTTGAGCTATTTGCTAGAAGTCAATTTCTATGGAAAATAGTAGAAGCTTGTTTGATGAAATAATAACCCATTGTGGATTTTGATTTACCCATTTATGTCAAAAGACAAATATATCTTTCAAAAAACCCTTCTTCCTCAACAACCCTATACGACGATCCATAAGGAGAAGAGAGTATGAGATCGACGAGCCACAGGAAGAAGAGGGTGTGAGATTGGCGATCCATAAGGAGGAGACGGAGAAGTGGGTGTCGATGATCCATAGGAAGAAGAGGGAGACAAGGGTGTGAGATTTGTCGATCAGTTGGCAAGAAGAGGGATTATTTCGTTAAGTTAAGGGTTTATTTTATGATTTGTTGGTAATATTTTGAAATATTTAATGGTAATTTTGGTAAAAAAGTTATGATTTTTTGGTAATATAATGAAATGTATAAGGACAGTTTTAGTGTTTAAGGGAGCATTTATGTAGCTTCTATCAGAAGCTACATTTAGCCAACTTCTCAAAATGAATTATTATTATTATTTCAATAGCTGATAGCTTTTGCCCGAAGTTGCTACTAGAACGCTCGTTTGGAGGTGCTTCTGTGTTTTTTAGCTACTTCTAGAATCTAGACATCTAGAAGTTGTCCAAAAGTTATCCCAAATGTACTCGTATTATAGCTTATTATAATTCATAGACAATTATTGAATTTGTATATAAATAGATCTATATGTTATGAGTTACTAAATAATATGTATTTTAGTGTGTAGCTAATCTAGATGACGTATATTAAGATTCATGGATTACATTTTGGTTTTGAAATTTATAATTTAGAGATTTAGTGATTCTTGCTTTAAAACTGTTGAATTTGTACATGTATAGGTATATCTATTAAGAGTTTCTAAATGATGTAGATTTTAGCATGTATTTAATCCAAACGATGTAGATTAGGATTCATGGATTACATTTTGATTTTAAAATTTATGGCACATGATTTTGAAAATTATCCTTAAAATGCTCGAATGAGGACAATCTATAATTGATCCTTTCCTTATATGTATATAGATATATATTAAATATTTAATGTTAAAAACTTAAAATCAAACCCTAAACCTATTCTTTTTCACTTGGACTGCATGTTGAGTTTTCATGCTACAACTATAACGATTCCTAAGTCGCTACCTCAAATCTAACTACTTTTTTTTCCAATTACATTAGTTATGAAACTAAATCCAAATATACTAGCAACATAAATAAAAGCGTTATTAACTAAAATAAAACTAAACTACTCACTTACCCAGAACCTTTGATGTGTGGCCAAGTGACTCCTTTTCTACGTGCACAAGTTGAAAGTCCTATGTTGATCCTGCACCTATGGAAAACATCAAAACAAACAGACATGAGCGACTACTGAACGGTTACTTAGCACACACCCTACCTAAATACACAACATTAGTTCGGACACGTCGCCTAGGTTGAGGTCTTGAGACCAAGAGGTTGAGGTAAGTATTTATTGGATCTTGGAGGTATGATGCTCCTTGATTGTCATCCACGAGGCCAAAGTTGAGGTCTGCAGGTCGAGGTGTCGGCTGGACTTAGAGATATGACACTTCGCTTATTCCAGGTGCCAAAGATCCAAGGTACTGACCATACATAGTGGAATCGTGACAGCAAATTTAGGGGGCATGAGAGCTCAGTGTAGCTAGACATGATATCCTAGTTAGTATTGATATCGAGACTGTTAGGTGTCGGTTGGGCCTAGGGGTGAGGAGCGTTTGGTTGTTCAGAGCACAGAAGTTGAGACTGAGAATAGGACATTGAGAGGAGGCGTATCTTGTAGTGTAGTTTTGAGAGAGGACAGCTTTCCCCAAGAGGGATAGCATGGTGAGGGTCCTAAAGAGAGGCAGAAAGTCGAGACGGGCAAACTCCTCTACAGGATGGTTTGTCCTTGATAGTGTAGACACCGTTGGTTGTGCTTCAATGGACTACTTGTAGTCGGGTGTCGGTTGCTTGGCGTCGGGCAACACGACACGTATTGGAGACCTATTGGCCGGGACGGATGGATGCAACCATCCGTGGTAGTGCAACAAGTTGAGGGTTTTATCCCTAACAACTACTTGTAGCTAATACTTGTTGAGGTTTGTTTTGATTACGCTTGTTAACGGCGTTGTGTTGTTTGCGCCTGTGAGTGGCATTGTGATTTTTGGAAATATGGATTTGTGTCAATTTTCGTGATATGATTTTTGATGTAGACTGAGAAGAGGCTCAGCGTTTGGTGTGACACTTCATGTGATTGTGAACTTGATTTGGCAAGTATAGCCAATTCAAGTATGCATAATGCTTTTGGAAAACATGCATGTGGTTTTGAAAAGAAAGAAATGAAATGATTTAAAAAAGATTTGTTGCTTGCTTGGTAAAGGTGTATTGCCCAGTTGAGGTGCTGCAACATCCAAGAGAGATGTCAGTTTTGTATGTGTTTTGGTGGGACGTTTGTTGGATGACCTTTCAGTAGTTACTCATGTGTATTTGTTTGATGTTTTTCGCAGGTGCAGGGTTGGAATAGAAGCTGACTAGTGCACTAAGAGATGGAGTCACTCGACCACACTTCAAGGATTCTAGGTAAGTGAGTAGTGTAGTTTAATTTGTTTCAGTTAATAGTGATTTAAATTACGTTGTTCCTTGTTGGATTTAGTTTTAAGGTTAATATAATTAATTAAAAAAATGTAACTAGATTTTGGAGTAGCAACTTGAAGGTCGTTGCATGTAAACTCTATCTTGATAACTTCTCATATAGTATTTCCCTAGAAGCAAGAAAAGGTGCACATTAGACATTTTAGTTCCACACAATAGTTGTTTTTACTAAGATAAAAATTGGAGGTCTAGACTCCTGATCCCTTATAGTAGACCCTTAGGTATTCAAGCCAGTTTTATTTGGAGCAACTCAATTCAAGATGTTAAGAATGAAACTCAAATAACATGGGGAGACTCGTCTAAATTTCGAAAACCTTTATAGCCATTAAGTACAACCAAAAGTTTAATTTCTTCATAAATGTCAAATGACTAATAGCAAAACTTCCACTTGAAAACAAATTTTTTTTCCCACACATGCTTAAATAGAATCCCAATTTCTAGATTTGGAATCAATGCTTGTAAAAAAAAAAAATCAACAACTTCCTTACTTGTTCTAAAATACAATATCTTAATGAAATAAAAATTTGTATTCTTATAGTGCCCCTATAGACACCCCGATTTTGAGGTGGCCAATAGATAAATTTTCCAGATGTTGTTTTGGATATGCCAAACCCGATCCCATCAGTTAAACCAGCCACAAACCTATAGCAAGCCCACAACCCAATTAGAAATTCAGACAGGTAGGGGAGAGCACCAAGTTAGAGTACCAATGTGGAGCACCTGATTGGAGCACCGAGCAGGAGCACTACAGTGGCACACCTAGCCGGAGCACCGGACAGGCGCACCTATCTGGCGCACCTACCTGGCACACCAAGCTGGCGCACAATCCCTTTTCAGGCTGCTGACTACTGGTTTTCCACCTCCCATGTCTGTAACCTCTACTAGCCAATATGCCATAGAATCTACGCCAGGTTCTTCGTTTACGAGGCTGCCTGCATTCCATGGGGGTTACCCTTGAAAAATCCTATATAAGGACCCCCATAGGGAGCCATTTGGGACCCCTGATCAAGAAATCCAGATCCAAGAGAGCACCTTGAGCAAGCCATATACTGATTTCAGCAACTTATTCTCGTTTTCTTGAGCATCCTCTTGCATTCTAAAGCATCTCCAACCCTTCCGAAGCAACAAGGATCCTATTATCTTTGGTCTTTCAAGAAGGAACACCATGGACAAGGTAGGTCCACCATCCATCTTTTTATTTTTACTTAATTCCTGCACTAGATAAAACATGTCAGGCAAATCACATATAATCTGATTTTTCTTGTTGTTTACATGAGAGTTTCATGATGAGATAATTACACCATGTATAAGATACCCAACATGTTAGAATCTATATGTAAAATCTGCATTTTGATATTTCTGTAGAACTGTCTTTCTTCTCTGTTTCGCTACACAAGTACCATGATTCATGAGCATGTATGCTAGAGAATAAGCAACAAGTATAATTTCTGTGTATCCGTCATTTATATGTGGTTTGTCAAGCCTATTTTCTCATTTCCTATTTTTCAAGATCCCATGCAAGTATATGCAACCCATAATCCATGATTTATCATGATTTGGACTTAAAAAAAGAGAGATTTACATTTGTTTGCATCTTATTGTATCTCAGTTTTTATCGCCTGCATAACTGATTCAATTATTAAAGATCACTTATCTCTAAAATCTAGACCAGATTCTGAACCAGACTGCAGTCTGATTCAGATTTTCTGAGGAGCACCATTCTGACGCACCAAATTGGCACACCAGAGTGGCGCACCAAACTAGAGCACCACTCTGGCGCACCATTAATCTGGTGCACCAGACTGAACAGAGAACATATCATCCTCTTTTGCATCCCCATCTGCATGGTTTCCCGGATGACTTTGAGTCAGATTCTTTTGGTGCTGATTTTCTGATATTTCATGATTTTGCATGCATGATTTCAGCCTCAAATGATATTGTTTTCTAAGTTGTTTTACACTTTGTATCTTAAGCCCATGCTAAGTTATGGTAGGCTGAATGCCCTTTACTCCAATATGGAGAATCTTATGCATAAGCCTATGATCCTGGAGACATGGCTGAACCTTGTTGCATTCATTTAGCATGAATAGGGTGTGATCTTGTGTGAGGCTTTTAGCCCTTGAGCACAAGGTCCATAAATCTTCTCATACTTGCATTTTTCTAGATTTATAAAGTATGTTTTCCAAGTTTGCAAAGGATTTTGCATTGCAATTTTCTAGAACGCATTTATATGTGACATTGCACTGCATAGATTTCTGTGTTTTCTTTGGCACATCTTTCTGGCCCACATAGGAGTACATAGGTGGCGCACTAGACTCGAGCACCAGTCTGGCGCACCAAATAGGCACATCAGCCTGTTTTTCAGTAGCATACAGCAGCTTTCGCATAGGTTTTAGCATGATTTCTTGTCTTGATTTGCTTATGGATTCTTCTGATTTTCTTCCTTGATACACTAAGAAGACCCAACTCTATTTTCAGGCATTTTTTATGCATGTTAGATCATATGTGGCATGTAGTAAAGTAAGGATGAAAATCGCTCAAAGTACTTACATCCTTGATCTTATTTATGCAATATTTTTGCATCAATGTTTGACCCATTATATGAGCGATACTTCTGAGCATTAGGACACACCCTGCACTCCATGCACCCTTATTTTAGCATAAGACA
>JAMKQA010019198.1:0-13338 GCA_024699735.1 Posidonia australis
CAACCCTACTCAGATATTTTGATTGGGGCTCTGGCTAATGGGTTTGGGGCTCGGTTCAAGGGCTGATCACATCCAAAGCAACATAAGGATACTCATCTTTGGGTCACCTCAAAATCGGGGTGTCTACACCATGCATAATAAGAATCCTTACCCTTTCTCTGGCCCGCATTGATTTGTGCACTACATCCATTAGGCACAAAGCATACATGTTTTCTTCATCTTGTTTTCTTCTTGGTTTTCTTTCGTATTTGGTTTTCCTCGTCTTTCCATTAAAAGACTAGGTAGCGACTCCTTTCCTTATCCTTTCTCATCTTTCCTTGGTAGTCTTCTTCTCCGGATTCACCATCTTCACCGTGACCGTATCGGGACTCCTTGTGTGCTTCCATGCACCATAAGGAAGGCCGTGTAGGGTTCTACCGACATGGTCACCGAAACTGGTGACTCCGCTAGGGATAACCAGATTCTAGCTTTCGTTTTAGTTTTCTTACTTGTCTTTGGTCTATATACTTTGTGCTTGTTTGCTTGTACGGTTGGCTTATACATATTTGACTGAACATGCCTTTTTGTGCCTTTCTACACCATTGCTATGCCACCGCACATGCACATGACCTAATTCATGCTTTCTGCTGATACTTGCTTTTCTTCACTATTTGTGAGCACTACACCAGCACATGCCATGTTCATGTCTTTTGCTTGTTGATTGACTTTTTAGATGCCATGATTGTGTGTTTTCTTCCCTTTATTTGTATTTGCCATGATTAGAAGAGGAGAGACATGTTTGCTTCCCTATCTGGTTAAAATAAAATACACAAACTCAGATAAATAAATAACAAGGCATAACTAGAGACAAATGCTCACAATTCCCTATTGTTTAATAAAACGCAAGTAAATGACACAAAAGCATAGTGCATTAATGGTCATTTTAGAAAGCATGCATCTTCTCCTCTGAGTCCACCCACAGTTCGCGAAGGACAATCCTAGTAGCCCGTTCTATAGCTTTGGCGTGTTGCTAGTTTGTCCCCCCTTGTCTGGGGTCGTGTCGGTGCTAGTAGAGGGTATAGCTCCATACTACTGCAAGAGACGAGGCCACCAACGCACCACCCGTTCACTGCCTGCGCTTCAGCCAGGATTTAGAATGGGACCCTACTTTTTTGACCAGAGTCAAAACCTAAAACCCATGAGTGCGTTCTGTGCGGTCAACCCCATATGGGACATGCATGGTGAGAGAGTGCACTTTAGGACATTTATCTGCATTGTGTGTCATGGCATGCCACTTTAATAACTCACATTTGTCTTTGCGTCATTGTCCAAGTTCTAATACCTGTTTCTCTTATCGGTTTTCTCAGGTGGCTTGTTGTGAGGTCCTCAGCTAGGAGCTCAGGTGTCTCAGTTGCGAGCGGCCTCCCGTGGTTTTTTTCTCTTGCCTTTTCCAAACTATTGATCACTTTTTGACTGTGGTTCATCTTAGAGCTCGTGCGTTTGTCTTTACCGCAACTCCATTCATATTCGCTCACGGTCAACCATGGCCTCACCGAGCTGTGAGCCCCCTGTTGTTGTTTTGAAGGAAATCCCGAATTTGGTTCCTCCATCTTTCACTTCCACTGATTTCCCTTCCCTCCATACATTCCATTTTGGAGTTCAAGGGGACTCTGAACCCACTTTGAGGCATTCACAAGCACTCATCACTCAAGAGCCTGTCGCCGAATCCATTGCGATGATCTCTACACAGGTTCCAGAAGTGCTAGATGCACCTCTTTCCTTAGGCTTTCCTGTTCTAGGAATTCAGTCGGCTGTGGCTACTTCTACCATAGGGTCCGTCCCTTTCCCGCTCTTGCCTTCTGACCCATCCATCGGTGAGTCTTCTGCCATGCAATCACAGCATCTGATGGCTCTCGCAAGGAGGTTCCAGTGCATGGCTCTCTGTCCTGGCCCTACTTCTGCTCCTTTTCCCTTGACCCCTGAGGTTTCGATGTAGGCCACCTTAGCGTTGCAGGCTCACCCCACTACACTATCGTCCATACCATCGCCTCAGCTCTTCACTACTCCGACGATGAGTGTGTCATCTTTGCCTCCTGCACCTTCACTGCATTATGCACAGCATGTGACTCCATCACCTAGTGGCCAGTCGTTTGGGATGGCTGGGGAGCAATATGCCTCGAGCTCATTGCTCGGAATCGTATCGGCACAGCAACTGTTGCTCCCTCATACTTCATCTTGCACGACACAGCATGCAATCCATTCATTCCCTTTGCATCAGATTCAGGCTCATCCACACATGACATCTTTACACTCAGCACCTACGCACGGGTATGCTGGCCCTTACGCCTTGACACCAGGAGGCATTAGGGTGGATCCAGAGGAGCGCACACGTGCGACCCATACGGCATACGTGGAACCCGCATCAGCTGCTCTTGCCTCGCCAGCAGCAACTTCAGATGCCCTCCTGGCAAGGATCGGTGATCTGGAAAGAGCGCTTCGTCAAGTGCAAGGCGGGGAACACCAGTCCTACCACTTCCCGGACCTCGGCTATTTTCCAGAGGCGACACTCCCCTCGAATTTCCACATCCCAGAATTTGAAAAATATAACGGTAGTCGCTACCCAATATCTCATTTGAAGGTGTATTGCGGAGACCTCACGCAGCTTCAAGGCGATGAAAGGCCTCTGATCCGCTTGTTCTAGAAACGTTTCATAGGGTCGGCACTTAGATGGTTTACATCCCTTGACATGGCCTCTATCAGGACTTGGAACGACCTCTTTAAGGCATTCCTGGAGCAATACTCCTTCAACCTTGACTTGATCCCTAAGTGAGAGGATCTTGTCGTAATCCGACAGGGCCCGCACGAGTCATTTGGGGAGTATGTCGGTCATTGGTGTACACTAGCCTCCTAGATCAAGAATAGGCCCTCTAATAAGGAGTCTATCGAGATCATTATAAAAGGAGCACAACCAGCGACTAGGGCTCTGCTCAGCATTCAGCCCATCACTACTTTTGCATCACTGATTTGGGCTGGCACTCGCATGGAGAATTCGCTGAAAGGTGAGAGCTTCCCTGCACTCTCTACATTCGCCAAGCAGGCTGCTTCTTCTAGTAGCAGCTTCAACAACAACATTGTCAACATCGACAACGTCAAGAGGGAAGCCGTCGCTTTCATCAAGCCTTCTGAGAAGGCTACTAGAGTGGAGAGCCAGCCTGATCGGAACCAATTAGCATTTGCACCTAGTTCTCCACACACCACATACACACACTCCACTGTTGAACTAGTGCATCACGTCGCACCGGTTCGACAAGAACAACAACCTAAGCAGAGGCACGGTTGTCGCACTGAAAGTGACTTCACTCCACTTGGTAGGCCACTGAGTGCCCTCTTCCCTCAAATTATGACGCTTCTGCGACTCCCAGATCCTCGTCCGCCACCAAACCCACTCCCAAGGTGGTATGACGTAGGTGTGCATTTCGATTATCATCGAGCCTCGGGACACTTGACTGATAATTGCCACACTCTTCAGGATGTTGTTCAGAGCTTGATCGACAAAGGAGCTATTGTCATCAACGTGCAGGAGGCAGTATCTACACCTGCATCAACATCTGCACACCCTAGTGTAGCCGACCTCTCCTCATCTGAGCCTACAAGCTTTGAGGATGTTTGAACTTCAGGGGTTTTCCTCTTTCGCCCAGTTCTTTCCTGGGGAATCCATCGGGCCTCATTAGCCTAGTTTGTTCCTTTGTCTTTTATACAACATTCACATATGTCTCTCTTGTTCTAGTTTCTCTTTAGCCTAGTTTGTCCTCTCGTTCTTTTCTCAGTTCTGTCTGGCGACACTCATGTGTGATCAACTCCAACAAAGATACAGTCTTACTGTCACTAGCATATTCAGCATTCACAGTGACAGTCTCAATTCCAATAATGGTTGTGATAACTTCGGTTACACCTGCCTCGATTCCGCTTGCCAGTGGCACTGCAAGGAGTTACTTTGAACCCCAATGGCATCGACAAACAACAACAACAAGGGTTGGAGATGTATCCTTTTCCTTTGTTCCCTTTGTTTTTCTTTTTGCATCACCATATACCAAAACACACAAAAAAAGCACAAAAGTTGAAAAAGAAAAACACAAAATAGAAAAAACATCGATAATAATTAAAAATGGTAGTTTGCTTGTCAATAACATTCTGCCCGATGATGAAAGATTGGAAAAGCTTGCCTATGTCAGAATGGATTATCCCTCCTCAGTTGTCACTACTTAGACAACCAAGTTAGCAAGGGAGCCACCAAACACCAAAGTCGGATGAAATGTCCAAAATCGACAAGGATCCTACACCTCCAAGAGAGAGATAAAATTTTAGGGGTGACTGAGAGTGTGAGCCAAAAAAGAAAACATACATTCACAAGGGCATAAAAGAATAGAGAAGATAGAAGGCAAACACAAAAGTCAGCCCAAGAGTGAGAGGCGTGCGTTGTAGCTCTACCCTTACCATACCATGGAGAGGAGTTGGAGTATGCGCTCAATAAAATCACACCTTTGAGGGACTGACCCACCCTCTTGCAATAAAGGCCTCCTGACTAGATCGGGCGCTTATTACCTCCAAGACAAAGTTAGAGTGAAACCGCACGTCTATGAGAGAGTAAAAGAAAAGACAATGATATCAAAAAGAAAAAGCAGGTGCAAGACCTTAAAGAGTTTGGCATGGAGCCAAGTCCATTACGCTACCTTACAGTGAGTTCAAGTGCCACCACTACCCAGCGAGAGCCACCTGATGACTTGTGAGTCTCTGTAATGGCAACTGAGTCGAAGGAGTCATCCTCCTCTAACAGGCATACAACTTTCCAACCTAACTGAGGGCAAACAAGCAGCTGAGCAAAACAAGCAAATGATCCAGATAATGAACTCATTAAACAGGCGAAGCAATAAACAAGCAACTAAAATCACACTTAGTCACAAGGCATGCATTTCTTGATCAAACAAAATAGGACATTCTTAAATAACTAAATTGCTCACAATAATAGAGTCCACCACAATAGTCATAATCATCATAGTTTTGCTTCGATGAATTCTTTTTGTTTGACTTGTTCAAAAGGATTTTTACAAAATACCTTCGACCAGGGGCATGTCAGCTGCTCTTTGGTCGAAAATCACATATCATGCGCCTGACAGAACATCAACTTACTATGTAACTGAACTAGAGCCTTTGACCAGGGGCATGTAAGCTGCTTTGTGGAAAGGAGGACTGTTTTGAGAACTCTTGGTGCGAATTATTGTCCAAATGATGGTCAGGTGCACATTTTCATAATGAAGTGACATTCGTTACATAGTGGCCCCTACAAAGCGACAACTACAGCAGGACATTGCAGCGAGTCACGCATCAGATCTGGGGCATCGTTGGCATGTCAGAAACACTCTGAATTCGCAATGGCATTGGGCATAGACAACAAATCCTCAGCTGTTCCAACTGATATTCCCCACAGTGGCAATGATCTAGGGTGCACTGGTACTTGAATAAGATCCCCTTGGCAAATTATGTTGGCTAAACCAGTTATCTGGGCCCCCTAGCTTTCTTCAGTTCCTTTCTTTCAGCAACATCCTTAGCTTTCCAATACCAGGGGCATGTCAGCTACCTTTTGGTTTTAATCTCCTGTTACTAGGGGCATGTCAGCTGCCTTTGGGTATTGTTCTCCTGATATCGGTATTATGTCATTTGCCCTCTTGGTATCTTTCCTTTTGGACCGTCACCGACTACCTCTCGGTTGGCGTGTTCGCTGTTCAGATTTTGGAACCATCACCGCCTGCTTCTCGGATGATGTGTTCAGTTGTCCTCCCTATGAACCGTCACCGACTGCCTCTTGGTTGGCGTGTTCGCTTTTTAGAGTCCGAAACATCGCCAACTACTTCTCGGATGATGTGTTCGGTTGTCCTCTCTCTGAACCGTCACCGATATCCTCTCGGTTGGCGTGTTCGCTTTTCAAATTTTCAAACCATCACTGACTACTTCTCGGATGATGTGTTCAGTTGTCCTCCTTCTAGACCATCACCAACTACCTCTTGATTGACGTGTTCGCTTTTCGGATTTTTGAACCATCATCGACTACTTTCTCGGATGATGTATTCGGTTATCCTCCCTCTAAACCGTCACTGACTGCCTCTCGGTTGGCGTGTTCGCTTTCCGGATTTCCGAACCATCACCGACTGCTTCTCGGATGATGTGTTCGGTTATCCTCCCTCTGAACCGTCACCGACTGCCTCACGGTTGGCGTGTTCGCTTTCCCGATTTCCAAACCATCACTGCCTGCTTCTCGAATGATGTGTTCGGTTGTCCTCCCTCTGAACCATCACTGAATGCCTCTCGGTTGGCATGTTCGCTTTTTGGATTTCCAAACCATCGCCGACTGCTTCTCGGATGATTTGCTCGGTTGTCCTCCCTTTGGACCGTCATTGACTGCCTCTTGGTTGGTGTGTTCGCTTTTCAGATTTTTGAACCATCACTACTAGAAAATCTACATTTTGCGAGGACAAATAGCAAGGACTTAGCGAGGAAACGTCCTCACAAAAATATAACGATGACATATAACAGGGAGTTAGCGAGAACATGACCTCGCAATAATTTGACGAGTATTTAGCAAGGAATATTTCTCGCAATGTCCTCTCTCTTTTTTTTAACGAGTATCTAAAATTCCGAGACGCAGGTCGTTTTCCTTTCTTTCTTACCCTAATACTCTCAGTCATCTGCCCCTTTCTTAGTCTCACTCATCCGCCTCCTCCTCTATGACACCTCCTCCCACCAGCACAGCCTCGTCGTTGTCCTCCTACTCTTCCTATTTCTCACCAGACATAGCCTCCTTCCACTGGCACAACAACCTCCTCTTCCTTCCTCCTGTCACTAGACATTGTCGTCGGACACAACCTCGTCATTGTCCTCCTCCTCCCACCTACCGCAGACACAAGCTCCTCCTTTTAGCATAGCGTACTCCTCCTCTCGCCCACCGTCGGCCAAAGCCTCATCCTGTCAACACAGCCTCCTCCTCCTACAGGTTTTATTTTTCAAAATTTAAAATTAAAATATATAAATATTTATTTACCTGAAAATCAGATTTTGGATTATTTTGCACATGGACATTACATAAAATAAAATCATTCTTGTGTTGTCATTTTTTTTAGATCTTGTTGGTTAGTACTTAGTAGGTCATAATTGATGTACAATACTTGACTAATCTTTCTAATTCCTTCTTTATTTTTTTGTAGTTGGTTAGTAGAATAATTTGATGACATAGGCAAAATATTATGCTTGATTTGTAAATTATGGATGTTGTCTGGCTTTCTAATTAAGGCTTCACTTGGGATGGCACCATCATTAGTTGATATTGCCTATCAAAAAATATATAAATAAAAATCTAAATAGCATTAACAAACTGTATAGTGGAATTAAACGAAAGCTAAACATGTGAACAAATAAAATTTAATTGGCAGCAGACTATATAACAAGGTGTTGTGTGTTGTCCATCAAATGGCACTAAAAGGGTCATCAAGGAATATATATCTAATGATCACTGCATATTGCACATGATTAGATCCTTCCTTGACTATGACCTTAAGCTTCCCATGACTTCTTTTCCTGACCTTGGGTTTAGAATAGTTCAAGGTCAACACCTAAAGTAAATTCAGAACGGTTCATGGTTTCCTTAGGTGAAGCTTAGTGACTATTTTCTAGGCAAGTTTGGACGGTTGTAAATATAAGGTATTTATTACATCAAGCAATGCATAGCCATTTTTTAACAACTACTTCAAGTTAGTTTATTTGCCTGCAAGTGTTGATTTCTCATCAAGTAAAGCAAGTGTCTTTCTTTTTCTTTTTCTTTATTTTATGGTCTTGGAAGCCACCATATGGTATTTCATAAGCGTTGGTTTGTGAGCCAAGGGATGATATTGTGAAATATTAAACATCAAGCCCAAGGGAGCAAATCTATAATAATATTTATTATACATTGTCTTCAAATCTTATTGGTATCTATGATGATATACAATTTGGCAAGGATATCTTAACAAAAAGATAAATGTGTCGTGTGGTCAGTCTTGTGCTATATATATAGATAAATAGCAAAGTATTAATCCAATATTGAATTTTAGTAATTCGAAGCATTCTTTAAATCGAAGTTTTAGTAATTAAACATCGGATTCAGTTGATTGCTTCTTGTTCTTGTAGTTTCCAATTGTTCAAACTCCCAAGTTCTAGATTCCTCAATAGCAAAAGTATTAATCCAACAACCTATTAACAGAAAACCTGAATTGTAACCTTATATCTTTTCCTACTCCATGACTAGATAACCTGAATCGATAGTCATATATCTTATATATATCACAAAGCATTTTGAACATCCATGATATCATGTTGAAAGATAAACAAAAGACTTTATGCCCAAAAAAAAGAGCAATGCTAAGATCAAATTTGGTAAAAATGAATGCAAGGCTCTTCAAGGAAGCCAAAGTGAAAATTAAAAAAAAGATTACAAAATAGTACTTTATATTAAGAAGCCAAAACAAAATTGCTAGCAGAAATATACTGAACATCCATGGAATTACTGTAATTACTTTAGGTTACTATCAAGTGCAAGACAGTAAAGGATTGTTTGACGGACTGACAATTTGATGATCTAACTGGCCGAGCAAGTGGTACAACATCTAGCACATACATAGATACTTGTCATGACCCATCACATTCACCATTTTTTTGACCTTCTCCTGCAATGCTGGACCAAACAGAACAGAAGTAAGGAATGTTCCCAAGAGAATCACATCTGATCCATTCTTAATGTTTGCAACCCAAGTGTACTTCTTTGTTAAATAGGACCAATGTACTAGGGCCATCAGAATGTTAAAGTATTTGTAAAGTGAACCAGATAGATATTTCATTGATAGTTATTTTGACAGATACTTGACATATAGATGTTAGGATTTTGGGTACAACTTGAAGAGCAAAAAAGGAAAAAGAAAATTAGAGCCGTTTTACTCATCTGAAGTATTCCATCCATAATTGCATCTTTTCTAGTGCTTGATGCCCCCTCATATCGTGAAACACATGGTCTTCGGTGATAGAGGTTTTTATTCTTCTAGATAATGGCTTATGGCTAGGAGCTTTTGTTGTTTGTAATGGGCTACGTAGTGTTTTTTTCTATTGCAGCAGGAATTCTGCTCAATCATGCTCCTGATGGCATTCAGCTGGCTGATTTATAACAATTAAGTTGTTGTCTTTTCGAAGGTTTTTTTTTTGAAATCGATAGAGATGTCTTTTCAAAGTTTCTGATATGGCAATCATTATTGATCTGAGAAAAAAAGGTGCTTCCAACTTAAAATTTGCTATGGACATGAAAAATAACAATTCAGAATATGGTTCGTGACCACAGATCAGTGCTCTTAACTTATACTGGAGGATTAAACATATGCCGTTGATTTAGCCACTGTCAGCTGAGAGCCTGAGACGAATTAGATATATCTTTACCTTGAGTCACTGACAGTCACCCAAGAGTAGCTTGGTATTAGCTTTCCAACCCACGAGGATGTGGTTTGGTGGCTCGAAGTGAAGAGTCAAAGTTTAGATACCCTTTAGCATGGTAAGGTACAAACGGATCAAATACAAATTAAATATATCTTTTAATATTCATACTCACATTTATTTAAAATTTTTGAATACGGATCGGATATGAAAATTAAAAACCATATTTAGAGACATTTGAATACGGATATTCGTTTGAATCCGGATCTTTTTTTCTTACGAGAACCATTTTTGCCCTCATATTCTACAGAATTTTATCTCTAAAGATAATTTTGCAATTACTATGTCAATAGATAAACAATTGGTAAAGAGTACTAAACAAAACATGAACAATTCAGGTTATCTTTTCCTCATTTTCATATCTTTTCTTGTATAGATTGGCAATTAGTTTGATAGCTCAAGCTGTTAAGAATTGATGTTTTTTTGAGCTTTGAATCTATTTTTGTTGTTCTAGTATATTTCATATTCCAAATTAAGATCCTGATGTCAACTTTTTCTTATTGTGCCTTTCATCAGTGCTATGTATGTTGGATCACTAAGGGTTTCTATTCCAATCCGTTACTTTTTTTTCAGTCACTCCAGAAAATAAAGTGGTTAGGCTTACCTAGGTAAAAATAACTATTTCAACTCTTAAGCAAAATAGCATTAAAAAAATAGAACAATGCTTAATTATCAAAGAGTGCACAAGACAGATAGAGAAAGCAACTATAATACAGAAAACTGTGACAAAGGTTGAAAGAGAGAATGTGAACTGATTGTTTTCTTTTGTGAGAATAAGCTAGCACTAATATTCTATCATCACAACTTGGATTTGTCATTTATTACAATATGTTATGATTTTCCCTGTTCTATAATATGAACTTACTGTTCTCTCAAGTCACAAAGAACGAAACACTTGAAGAATTTAGATACTAAAATTATACTTGAACTAATTATATGATAGGTTGTCATTTAATTTTTGCAACGTGATAGCACTAATTAGATATTGTTATTTATCCTTGAAAATTAAAACGAGGGTTTAAATGTATTGTTTTGCAAAAAGAGTATTTCTAGTGTAGCTTGGCTACTTACTCATCTGTTATTAAACTTTTTAAAAAAATTGGCTACACCTGCACCTAATATCTGATGCTCCTTTTTGCTCATCCTAGGATGTTCTTTCATTGTCATGGACTTGTAATTAAGGTATCTAAGTTTATAGTTATGGACTAATAAGAATATGATAATCATTTTTGTATTATCAACTAATCATCAAATATTCTTTACGGTTTTAGATGGCCTGATTTGGTAAAGGCGGTCGACGATCTAGTAATTCTGGTGGACGTGGTTCATCGGAGGATCGAGAGATTGATCCTAGTGCTTATACGAGTGCTCACTTGCCTGAGTTCATTCGTTCACAGGGTCTGACACCACCTGAGGTTGGATGGACACCTCCGACCACTTTGGTTGAGGCTCCCACCTCTCCTCCTGTGTTTAGGCATAGTACTACTCTACAGAGTAGTGTTGTACGTTGTGTTCAACCAAAGTTGTCTCCCCGTCCAGCTGCAACAAGTAAATAATATAATGAAATTACACTTTTTAAGTTTTTAAATTAAATATAATTATTGACAAATATTTAATTTGATTGATAATAACAAGAACAACAACAACAACAAGGAGGATATGCTCAAGTTTCTCAGGGACCACGACCTCTTCTGGAGCTTGATTCAAACGAGTAACTTTTAATTTAATTTGGTGTTAGTCAACATATACTACTTTTTTCCTGTACCTAACTTGATTTATTTGCAGTAACTTCAAGAGGAGTCATAGGATCTCGTCAGAGATCACACAAATTTTTAGATCTTTTGCATCGACCATCGAGTACCGGTGGTTACATTTGCATCCAAGTGAAAAGAAAGAATATTTAATGTGCTATTGGTAATTATTTTTTTTATTCTATCTGTAAGTTAAACAATTAGTATATTAAGTTGACAATAATGTTGTATTTATACAGAGTAAGTTTACACTTTTACTTGGATATACCAAGGAGGATTATCATGTGCCTTTTACAAAATTAATTAAGAAAAGGATCAATGATATCTATTATAGGGCATGAATAGATGCATTGGCAAAATTTCCTGAGCCTCACGATGATTATCAGGCAGCCAAGGCATTTCTGCCGTATTGGTGTACACCAGAGAGGTAATTATTATTTATATTAAATTTCAAATGTTTTTATTTTTGTACATGTGAGGATTAACATATATATTATTGATTAATGTTAAATGTAAGTGGAATGGACTCTGTGATCTTTTTTCCACAGACGTAGAGTTCCAAAAAAGATCCATGGTTGGGAAGTCAAACCGTGGAAAGCAAGAAATTCATTCTACGAGCGAATCAAGAAGCCACAACGATCTTCTAGCTGAGTTGGTAAGGATATTTTTATATTAATTTACTTTAAAAATTATTTTTATGTTATTTTTATTATCTTGTTATGAAGTAAACTTGTTCTTCTTTCATAAACATTAATGATTTCACTCTAGATCAGTGTAAGCATCTGACAGTGCATTGAGTTTTACTAATAACAAAGAATGGTGACATTTAATAATCTACTTGAGTTTACTAATAACAAAGGATGCAACCTATTCAAAAAATAACAAGAATGGTGACATTTAATAATCTACTTGTATGTGGATGATCTGTTGTTCACTGCGAATAGCAAAGAGATGATAGAAGAATTCAAGAGTGAAAAATAATTAAGCAAAACATTTTATAGATCATGAAAGTCTAGATATTCATCATTAACGAAGATAACATAATAAAGAGCAAACATAATTAAAAGATTCATGTAGAGTTTCCTATTTTGACCATCACCAAAAGGTCTTGGTTATGCTTAGTTGCTTGCCATTTTTATTTTTTTGGAATCTATCATGTTTTTAAGATAAACAAAAACAAGGTTCTTATTATGTTGAAGGATAAGGTTACATACAGTTCTTAATCCCCCAACTCAAGTTGTGGTTGGGAAGTGGAATTGAACATCTGTAAGTTGGGAGTCCACCAGTTTAGCCACTGATGACCTACAAAAGAACAAAGGAAAGTCGTCCAGATTTATTTTGTGCAAATACCATGTGGTAGCTGTATTGTAATTTTTATCACAGATCAGTACAATTTATTATTACTGCTTGTTTCCCATTTCTATCACCATCGGCTCATTGATAAATTATTACTGCAATAATTTATGTTCATTCAAAAATCTTAGCATTCAGTGCATTTTGGGGGTTTAGCTTAATAGGTGTTGTTGTTATTCAAAAACTTGAAAACAAATAGCATACTATTCAAATACAGTGTATTTACATATCTTACAGTTTGATAATCTTAGCATTCAGTGCATTTTGGGGGTTTAGCTTATTTCTGTGCATTTATGTAAATGTAGTGTTGTTGTTCTAATAGTAATCTAATGCTAATCATATGTTTTGCCTTCAAATTTTTCCCATTTAGTGTAAGAATTGTTCCGTATTTTCCTTCTACTAGAGTACTGATCTTTCTTATTAGAACTAGTATGACGGTCCCTGTATTCATCTAAGTCATCTTTTTGAAAAATAATATTCCAGAAATTTTTGTCACTATGCCTAATTCTATAATAAGCTCTGCATTAGGTGATATATGTTGAAAAAATCCTTAAGTATATTTTGATGATAACAAATGACATGTGATTAATTATAATTAATCACTTAAGAAAATATGAAATACTCAGGTATTGAATATACAAATCATTTACAAAGGAATAATATTCAGTTATTTATAATCTTAATGTAAATGGAC
>JAMKQA010019199.1:0-10771 GCA_024699735.1 Posidonia australis
GTCTTCAGAGACGTATCTCCGTGCTCCTGTGAGGAACAGGAAACTTGAGGCTTGTTGGCCGGGGCGATGACATCCCGCACGGGGAATCTCATCGCGGCAGTGCAGAGAGGTTGGGGAAGGATGTCCTCACTTACTGCTTGTGTGCCAGGTTACCCCTGATCAAGGTAACAACAGTAATAAAAGTGGAAATGAATAATGAAAGAGAAATGTGTGTGGTCAGGATTGAACTTGTGAAATGGTCCTAGAATCCTGAAAAGAAATGTTGACGTTTTAACCAGTTTTCAGCCATTGTTTGTGATTTGGTTTTGAGCCCAATGGGGCATTGTGTTTTAGGTTGGATCTGGTTAGAATGTGTTTTTGAAAAGTGTGTTTTTGGAATAAATTCCCAATATTGAAAATGGAATTGTTTTGGAAAAGGATAATGAATTCCAAAAGGGTTTTGAAATGAATGTTTTATAAGAAAAGAATTTGGTTTTGGGATTGAATTTCCAAGTGATTATTTAATAAAAGAATGATTTTCAAAGGAGAAAACCAAGTTTTGCAAAATGACAAGAAACAGGTTTCTTTTGGTTTTGCCGAGTTTTCTTTGTGGTTGTGTGTTTTGGGGGCACGTACTGGGTGACTTTGATGTCACTCACGCGTGCTGTTTGGTTTTCAGGTGTAGACCGCGTGCAGTCAGGTTCCGGTGCAGGAGTTGGAGCTTCTAGCCGCACATCGAGATCCTGAAGGTGAGCCTTAGTTACAGTCCTATTGTTCTGTAATTTTGTGTAATTATACTTGTGATACTGTGTTTTGGTAACGTGTCCGAGATCGAGGCGTTACACTAAATCAGTCGCAGAACTAAAATGAACCTAAAATGCTTCTGACCAGTGGAGTTGTCTTCGAGATAGGTAATTGGCAAAATATTCCAAAAAACCAATCAACGGAGACAAGAAAAACCTAGGCTGCAAAATAAAGTAGAGAACCATTTCCACCTCAACGAATTGCAGAATGGTTTTTTTTGTCGAAACTAATCAAACATTAAAAAATGTCAGGTAATACAGATGTGCTTGTCATTTAGATCATGCTATATGAAAACCAACATTTCCTACAAAACCAACATCAGGTAATCTGCACATTTTATCAATATTTTCAAAAGAAACCCCAAAACCAACATCTCTTACAATCCACCTCAAAAGCCCTAGCAACCCAACATCTCCGTCGGGAAGCACCATCGGACAAAATCCCTAAATGAGGTTCTGCTCACCACAATCGAAGAGGTTCTGCTCTACCTCTTCATGTTGCTTGATTTGTTCGCAGACACCAACCCACCACCTCCGTTAACAAAATCCCCCAAGAGAGAGAGACAGTGACAGAGAGAGAGAGAGAGAGAGAGATACCATCCGTAGAATCCATGGAGAGACGAACGATGGCGACGATGGACGATCTGCGAAGATGAACCAACAACAACAGCAACAATGGCGATCGTGTGAGGAGGAAGATAGGAACGAGAGGGAGGAGGCGTGAGAGGGAGAAGGAGGGGTGAGGAGGAGGAGGAACGAGAGGGAGAAGAATCGCCCGAAAAACGTAGTTTTCTGGGAAAAGAAAAAAGAGATACACTCTCATTTTTTTAAACTTGTTTTAACCCTAAAACTATGATTTTAAAATATTTTTTTTTGATACCATCCAAACAGTTAAAATTAAAGTAAAAAATTATGTCTTTTAAAACTGTATTTTTTTTATATAAACTATAATTTTTTGAGGTATTTAGACGAACCTTAAGAGGCTGAAACTTACAAGTTGCTATACTAGCTAGTAGCAACTAGTGGACCAGACGCAAAGCCCATATATGTAGTCAGTCGAAAAACTGCAACGATGTAAAACCACTAAACAGAAGTGCGTAATTTATTATTGTCTAAATTTCAATAAGTTACTTCTAAGGTAAACATTTTTTGATAGACGAATCTTACTGAGAAATTACCAATTCATTCTTTATGATTTTCAACAACTACTTTTCAAACTTAAAATAAGATGGTGATATTCAAGGATTTAACAACATTCTTGGTTCAAGATGATTGACGGTCTTTTTCTTTTATGTCAAACTAACAAATGAAAATCAAAAACATGCAATGATTGAGAGCTTCATGGTAGTTACTGCTCACTATCATGATAATGACACTCTTGATATTGAACGAAAACACTATTTGATTATACTTAATTTTTTGTCAATTTTTTTGACACATGTTTTTTTTTTAGATAATTTTATGCACATGAAAAACATAGTAGTTTTTTTTTTGACAGCTTCTTTTCAAAGTCTACGAAGAAAATGTTTTCTTTGATGTCAAGCATTTTAAATGCATATGTATCATAGATTTTTTATAAGTAATTATGTAATTACTATATATTTAAATATTATCGATGTCAATAGTCACATTGTGCTTTATCTTTATGAATTGGATCGTCAGATATTTTGTTGAAACCAATTCAATGATATGAGACATCCTTTATGACTGTGTTCAATTTTGTAACACCTAGATTTTATCTTTGTTACAGAATAATTTGGACTAATCAACTGCTATGGTGCAGTTGATTAAGTAGAGTGGAACTCACATCTCCTTCTTAGATTCGAATCTCACAAGCTATAAAGAAAAAAAATATATATCTATTGATTATTTCAAAAAAAAAAACATAATAATTTGAGCTACACATATCACTCCTACGATGTAGTGGCGGAAATGCCGGACAAATCTTTCACACTCAGATTTGCACAGGCTTTAGCTTGGCAAAGATTGAATCTTATGTTAATACCAACCTTCCAGGTGTGAAATGACCTATTTTGACTAAATTTTCAGAGTCCTTGATTTTTTATTACTTTGAGAGAATTGCTTGTAAGTGTAAACATTGAGTTTGGTCATTGATACTGAGGAAGTGTTAAAGATCACTTTTCTTGTTGCTGTTGGTAATTTTGAATGAACATTGGTTTTGTAAAGCCTTCTTCTTGTTTTTTCTTGCCTAATTTTTAACATTTCAATTCTTGAAAGTTAAAAGTACAAAAACACTCTTTCTAGAAATTTATCCAGTTTTCAATTGTTCTTTCATCTAGAAATTTACATAGCTTTCAAATTATCAATTCTTATTATCGAAAATATTATGATTCGTGATTTAATTTTTATCTTATTCTCGCCAAAGTACACCAAAACTATGTGCAAGTTAATATGTTTTTTATACAAATAATTGAATCTTACTATTAAAAAAGTCTCATCTTATAACAACTGATCGCAACAATAATGGATGCATCCCATGCAACACATAGGTCCTTCGCTCCAAAGGACTATAGCAGTACAAAAAAAATTTCACATCATTCACATAATTTGAATTAAATGGCCTACTTTTCTGAAACTATTACCCAGACCAGTCCCTTAGTAACGTAGCTTCGTTGATTCAACTCACCTCCTCTTCGTTTATATTCTCCGTAGTTTATCAAAGGAGAGGAGGTTCTTAAGCTGATTGCCTGATTCCCAATTTCTTGACTAAATCCTGTTTTTGGTCCAGTTAGGATGGACATCGCTGTACAATCTGGGGCTTGGTCTTTACATATTTCTTCTTCCCGCTAATACAAAGAGAATAGGAAATGAGTTATCTGGTGCACCTGCACTATTTTCATGTTCCCAGCAATAACTAGATTTTATTTTTCCCACAAACACGTGAGAGCTACTTCAAGTTTAAATGAGAGATTACTTGTCTGCAGGCTCCTCGATATGCTCAATCAACCCTTCAAGTTGTAGATATATAAGAGCCCTCGTACGAGCGTACGTCTCGAATAAAGCTGGTGATCCTAAAACCAACGCCATTATGAACACACCAACCGCCACATGTTATGTCTATGACAGAAAAAAAAGGCAACAATCAAGACCCTCATTAAACAATGAAAATATCATTTAATTTTCTTCAGATAAACCTACTTCACTGTAACATACCAACATCATCTGGAGCCTGAAACCAGCTAGCATGTAATAAAACTTCTCGCGGAGTGTTTGCAAATGTTCGTTCGGATCTGCAAAATACGGAAATTTTCTGCTGCGGTTGGGAGTACAGTGAGCTCTTAACTTCAGTTGAAAATATATTAAAAAAAGGAAAACGTTCTCGTATATATGTGAGTGCAGGGAGCACACCTAAAAACCACCCTTGAAAACTGTCAAAACTGTTTGAATCATGCATAAATATTTGTTTAGGTTAATACATGTACTTGAACAATAGTTTTTAAAACGATTATCTTCAACATGTTTGAGTCATATACTGCATTATCAAATATTTTTTACTATTTTCAACAAGACATCTTCTTTATAAACTTTCCTTCAATTTATCTAGCTTGGTGACGCATTAGTGCATTGATGATGCCACTTTCTTTCAAAAATATGAAATTTTAATTTTGACTATTAAATAAGTAGAATAAAATCTATCTAGCTTGGTGATGCATGATGCTACACTTCACTTGTTTTGTTATTGATGACATGACATAAAGTACTTAAAAGATAATGTACAAAAAATTTGATAAGGCAAATAAAGAAATATTTATATCTTGATACTTTGATAATATAGTATTTAAAGATTGTTGCTGACAACAAATCTAGATTAAAAAGTAATTTTTATTTGCTTGTATTGCTTCAAACATCTTTAAAATGATTTTGTTAAAATACATAATTAGTCGTTCAACCAAAATAAGTCCATAAAATGATATAAAGTTTTGATTTAACAACAAAAAACTCACTTTTTTGACCCACTAACCCTACCCATTACTAATTACCTTATTAAGTGGTGGATAGGATAATAGTTAGAAATTCTTAAAATGAGTATTGACCTAACCTATTATCCGTTAGAAAACAATGAGTTAGGATTAAGATAAACCTTAAACTTGACCCGACCCATTTACACCACTAATTGTGACAAATGACTAAGAGAATTTTACTTGTAAATTGACTTCGTTACTAACTGTTGCACTTTATATTGCAATTACTAGACTTAATGGGTGGGAAACATGTTTTTTATTAACATGATTGAGATACACACTTTACCAAATGATTCTGTGATCACTTTATCATTGGTTGTTACAAAGTACAAGTGAGTTGTAAATTAACTTGATCATTAATTATTGTACTTTATCAAAAGAATTGGTAAACAGTAAAATCAACTTCATCACTAACTATATATTTCTTTAAATCCAATGAATCTGTACACTAGTATACAATTAATATGACTACATCAATTGTTAATCGTTAAATTCTTCATGGTTAATGTGATTCTTTTTTTTTCTTACATATATCACAATCATAAGATAGCAATTTAATGATGATTGATCATACATGCAAAGTTTATTAGTTGTGCACTACCATACAACTTTATTTTAATGTACTTTTTAAATTATACATTATTTACTTTAGACGAACTTAGTATTCGAAAACATGCATTTATCAACATTATATACGCACATTATCAGATAATTCTATGATAACTTTAACACTAAAATATTGCACTTTATCAAACATTAGTACGTTATAAATTAACTTCATCACTAAATATGATACTTGACTTCAATGACTTGTACTTTACCAAGTCTCTTAATAACATGCAATAAGGTAATGATGGAGTTAATTTACAACTTTACCAGGTCATTTGGAAAAGTACCACAATTAACGATGAAATAATCAATTTACAACTTATCAATGCTTGATAAAGTATAATAACTAATGATAAAATCATCATATAACTCCTTGATAACGTGTGACTATCATGTTAATAGAATGCATGCTTCAACATGTAAATATAATGATTACAAGGCAAAACTAATTTAAACTAACTCTCTTAAAGTGTAACAGTTAAAGCCAATAAAGAATTATTTGGTAAAGTGTATGCATTTATCATATTGGTAAAGTACATGTCTAACAGTTCAAGATAAAATCAATTCTAAACTTATCAATTCTCACGATAGAGTGCAACCAAGTAATAAAATCAATTTACAACCTATCAATTCTCTTGCTAAGTATCATAGTTAATGATGAAGCCAAAAACAACTTATCAATGTTTTCCGTAAAGTACCATATTTAACGACAAAGTCACTTTACAACTCACAATTACTTGGTAAAGTACATAATTAGTGATAAAGTCATCATAAAAACACTTCATAATGTGTATTTATCATGTTGATAAATACATTTTTTTCAATTTGCTAAGTCTAGTAATTACAAGATAAAGTCAATTTTATAACAAACAAAATTCTCTTGATGAAGTACAACAATTAATGATAAAGTCAATTTTACAACTTACCAATTCTCTAGATACTGGTGTTTTAAATATCTTACTAACCCATGAAACATTCGCAAGCACAAGAAGAACAAGATGCAACAAGTTTTTGATATTAGCCATGACAGGTTTGCAAATAAACCTAGTACACTCAAATGATTTATTCAACCACCAACAGATGAAGCAAAGTTCAATGGCCACATTCACAATGTAGTAGCTACATTATTGTTATAAGTAACTGAGGATATTGGTGGTTCAGCATAAGTGCAATCAAAGAGCTTCAAGCACGACTACCAATCTCCTTCTTCCCAAAAGTGTCAATGTACTCTTTCCTGTAAATACCAATTCAGCATTTTAAAATGGGGATGAGGTTTTCAAATGACATGAGACAAACGAATGATAATCATACCTAGCCGGAAGGTGGTCATGTGGGCGATTATAGGGAGTCCACACTGGTTCGCCAACAAAAAGCCGCAGTGCCTGCACGCAAGAATATTGTCAAAACAAACAGAGCAGAAAAATATTGCAAGTTTTGATATTTGAGATTTTGATCCTGGTTTTCCAATGCCCAAAATCTCTTAAGCTGCCAGCATAGCGAGCAGATGACACACAATTGTAGAGTTCATTCATATAGCAATACACAGAAAATGTCAAAACTATGGTACTTGTAAAACCAAGCACGCTGCGGAGAAAAAGACAAAAGCACTATGTATTTAGGGTAAAAGTACATTTAAAAGAGAAAAAATAAACATATTTTGACGTATATTGAACAAGCAAAAAATGTGTATCATGTCTTTTAGTACCTTAATACAGTTGTCCGTGTCCAGTGTGAAGCGATGGTACATTCCAGCTGGTAAGACAATCATTCCACCCTTTTTTAAAGCAACACGGATCCAAGCATCATTTTCATCCCTCACGTCAAAATACCCTTTCACCAGATACATACAGTTATGAAAAATAAAATTACACTAAAGAAAGATTAAAAGTTCCGTTGTAAATATATGAACTTCTAGATTAGATACACACCACTGCCCTCGAGGCAGTACCGGATCTCTTCATCAGTATGTAGATGCTCCTCGAAGAAATTCTTTATTTTCTCCTCGTAATTTGGTAGCTTCTCTGGACATACTTCACACATGTCCTGCAGAAAGATCCCACAAATTTCCTATTTATTCCATCAAATTCTCAATATGGCCTGTTTCCAGGAAAAGAAGAAGCAAGGCTAAATAATAACCATATATGAATAACCCCTGTCTTCACGAATTTTCTTCAATTCTTCATCAGTTTCATAGGTATCAGCATTTAGCCGAAAACTCACAACTCCAAGTTCTGAAGTACAAAAAACACTTCCTTAAGAAGCTACATAGCATTAAATGACTTCATCATGAGAAAATTATGTTGCTCCAGGATAAACCTGCAAGTTTTTCCAAAGAAACAAACTCCTTTGGCTCACGGTGATGTGGAAGCCTCTGATCTTCCTGGCTGTCATCCATGTACCAAGCTTGAATGACTTGCTCTCTCTCATCCTGAAGCAAAACCAAATTAAGAAATACTTTGATTGTTAACACTTCTCCTTTTTAATTTCTAAAAGATCTCTTTCAGTAAGAGATACTGGAACCATTTAAGCACATCTAGAAACTGAAGTGTGTAATGGTGCAAGCGGGACACTCCATTGGCATATCCAGCGGGTTTATGCTGTTGAATGTTGGTTATTTGTATTTAACCAATTTCAATACCTCTTAGTTACAAAGTATTTTGGTTTGTGAATCATAAGCCATCTGATGTTTATTTACAAGCTAAGCATGAACATGATCAGTCTAGTCGAAACTGATTTCGTTATAGGGGTCGTGGGAGTTCTTTTAACTAATATAACCAATCAGGCCCAGCTGGTTCAACCTTTTTCCCCAAATGGTACGAAACTGAACTTGGTTGAATCTTTGGAAAAATTGAGCATACCTAACCGTCCAAAATGCAAGTCTCAGAAAGACCTGAGAATTTGTAGAGAATGTTGGACTTCCTCCTTTAAAATTAAAAGCTTGGAAACTGTTTCCCACAGAAGCTTTCACCAAAGTCCAAATGAAACTCTTAAAAAAGGACTCAAAGACTCTCTATTTACCATTATAAGAAGAACGTTCAGCAAAAATGCATAAGAAATTTACCCATCAAAAAACAAACTAGAAACTTGGGTTATGCCAGAACAGATGACGGTGAAGAAGTTGAACAGTTGTAGAGAAGTAATTATCTAGGACATGAAGAGATTTTGCAAACAGTGGTTCTAGGAGACAGTGATTAGAGAAAAGACATTATTTGAAACGCTACGCATCAGTTCCTCGCAGATACTCGTGGGCTCACACAGCCGCGATCGGGTGCCTACGTTTGCAAAGCACCGTAGCTCTTTAAGAGGACTTAGAATTTATGAAGCTTTTTTCTGTTGTTTTTTGAAAACTAAAGATTGTATCCACAATTCAATCCGTGTAGTAGAATGAACATTAGATCTATAGAATTCCTACGTAGGCTAAAATATAATTCTACACTTACCAAGTGAATTTTTTTTGTGAAAAAAAAAAACACCTTTCCAACTCGCAAAATCCTTTTCTTCACCAGAATAAGCTACCACACATCTGAAACTTTCGTTTTTCTTGTTAAAACCAGAACAGAGTAATAACTGGAGTTGCAAAACACTAACTAAAACACGAAAAGATCGGCCTGCACATCATCAAACAAATGGAACCCTAGGTGTTCTTAAGCATGAAACATTATCTTGGAATCAAACCATGTCTAGACTGGAGGAAGAACTGGAGTTGACCGCGATAAAAAAGCTGACGATCTTATCAAAAAAATAAAAAATTGGGGTGAATCGGACAGAAACAATCAAAACCCTGAGAAGTCGGAAGGTTTCGATTACCTTCGTCATTTGAGGATTCCTGCTTCTCGTCCCCGACCACGAGAGAGAGAGAGAGAGAGGGGGGGAGGGAGGGGTGAACGAAATTAAGAGCCAGAAAACCAGCACTACGGTGTAATAGGTGGCGTCTTGTGGACCCATGTCTATGTCCTTTGACGTAGGATAACAAAAAAATACAAATAATTAGAAAATGATATTAATATTTTAATAATATTGTTATTTAATTTTAAAGTAATTTTCTTTTGAAAGTGATATAAAGAAATATTCTAGTTTGGATTAAAATAAGTATCAGAATAAATATTAAAATAAGTGAAAAACATGTAGATTAATAATAATTAACTTGATTATTATGATAAATATCTAATTTAAAGTAATATATCATATTATAAATGTATTAATTTTTAAATAAACACACTATATACATACATGTATCAGAATAACTTTATTTTATCCTTTCTGTGGAATAGCTATTCTAGAATAAGTAAATCAAAATAGGAATTATTATTCTAAGTTTATTTCGATTTTTACATGATCAAATGTAATAGTAATTCCTATTCTATGTTTATTTCAAGACTTATTCTAGATCCAAATAGGGGCTAATATAATGCTGGCAAATGGATTCGATGTTATGGTTGCATTTGGTTTAGATTTAACTTACAATTTTTCTATAAAATCTAACTTCTTGTTGTTAAGTTTATTTACCTTAGTTTTTGTTTTCTCTAAAAAATTTATAGAATAAGTTGTAACAATTTTTATACTTAGACCCCGTTTGGAACTGCTTATAGACAGTTTCTGAGTGGTTAACTTCTACTAAACCATCAAATATTACAAAAGTAGTTCCAAACGTGATATTGGAAGTCCACTTTTTACAAAAGTTATAGCTTCTAGATCTTGAAACTATGTGTAAAAACATGATTTTTTAGAAGCGGGCCAGAAGAAGCTTCTAGCAGAAGCTAAATAAATGAGGTATGCGTTTACGTTTGTAGCCTTGATTTTTTAAATTAATTACATAGAAATGTCCCTATTATCTACAAATTTATCATTGGATGGGAGGTAAATATGTATAATCAATATTACTAGAATTTAACTATTGCTGTGGAATCTTTATTTGTCAAACATGATTTTCATAATTAAGTTAAAATTTAACTTCTACAGATACTCTCAAAAGTCAGTTTTTATTAAAACTTTACAATCTGACTTCTACATGATTTTTTAGAAGCGGGCCAGAAGAAGCTTCTGGCAGAAGCTAAATAAATGAGGTATGCGTTTACGTTTGTAGCCTTGATTTTTTAAATTAATTACATAGAAATGTCCCTATTATCTACAAATTTATCATTGGATGGGAGGTAAATATGTATAATCAATATTACTAGAATTTAACTATTGCTGTGGAATCTTTATTTGTCAAACATGATTTTCATAATTAAGTTAAAATTTAACTTCTACAGATACTCTCAAAAGTCAGTTTTTATTAAAACTTTACAATCTGACTTCTACATGATTTTTTAGAAGCGGGCCAGAAGAAGCTTCTGGCAGAAGCTAAATAAATGAGGTATGCGTTTACGTTTGTAGCCTTGATTTTTTAAATTAATT
>JAMKQA010019202.1:0-11545 GCA_024699735.1 Posidonia australis
GGCTAATGGGTTTGGGGCTCGGTTTATGGGCTGATCGCATCCAAAGCAACATAGGGACACTCATTCCTGGGTCACCTCAAAATCGGGGTGTCTACAGAGGGTCTTGAGGAGTGGACTAGGCGGGGTTGCCGAACCACTATAAATTTCTTGTCCATATCAATTGCTCTCATCCTCTTCGTGTATGTTATTTAAATTGCATATGTAGTTAAGCTTGATTATACTTGTTAAATAATATCCTTTGTATGTAATTTCCATTAATCTCTCAAAAGTCGTCAAAGTAATTAAAAAGTATTAATTCTCTATTCACCCCCCCTCTAGAGGAGCTATTTCGATCCTACATTATTCTCCAGGAAGGAGAAGGAAATTGTGATTCAGGGCAACAAGCAAAGTAAATTAGTTGCATGTAAAATTCTAGTTATTGATTAAAAGGGTTAAGTCTCAAGTGAGGAACTTGAGGAGGGGACTAAGCCGGGATTGGCTGAACCACTACAAATTCTCTGAGTACTTGTGGTTGAATGTATATGTGATTAATTTTTATCTTCTTAAATTTGCATATTAAAGTAAAACTAATCAAAAATCAGAGATTTTCTATTCACCCCTCCTCTAGAGAAGCCTTAGTATTTACAGGTATTGCCACTAATATAAGATTGAGCTAGAGAGTGAGAATAGGTCATGTTGGCATAGAATTGAGATACTAGGGTAGGATAGTACATTCTATCACATATGGAACTTAAAAACTGGATTAAACCCTGGAACTCAAAGAGAGGCTTAATAGAATCAAGTTCATTGAAAAGAATTCTTTTTCCAGTGAGTACCTCTCCGTTGGCAAACCTTTCTCGGTGAGCTTGCTCGACCTCATTGTCAACGAAATGATACTTTTGAGACTGACTATCAGAAGCCCCAAGTGTTTCTTTCGATTGCTTCCTTTTTCCACGAGACGCAAACATCTTCTTAGGAGCCATCCTCAACAAGGGTTAGAAAACGGTGGAGAACGGGTGAGGAAGGGTTAGATAAGACGTACGAGACCAGTGGTGAGGAGATTCTCAGATGGGAAGAATAGGGAGTGGTGTCGGCGGAGAGAATCGGTCAGCCGGAAATTAAAACAAGTGAGAAAGAAGCCCTAGGTTTTGGGTTTTAAACAGAGCTCGTGAATGATTCGGTATACCGAAAAAAATTTCGGTATGCCGAAATCAGTTATAGGAGATTTCGGAACATGCTTCGGTACATGCATCGGTGTGCCGAAAATAATGACTCAGGGGATTTTGGTATACCGTATATTTTCGGTATGCCGAAAAATCTATTCTAAAAAATTTGTCAAAAAATCGGTATACCGTTCCATTTCAGTATGCCGATCCAGTAATTTTCTTTAGATACCTTCGGTATTCCGAAAAGCCTTGGAAAATATATTTTTATGTTATATCCGATAGTTTATAAATTCCTAGATCTCTTCTAATCTTAATAAATTGTTGTTCATCAAGAGGTTTGGTAAATATATTTGCCAATTGTTCCTTGGTTGGAATAAATTCCAACTTAATATTATTTTTAAGGGCATTGTCTCTTAAGAAATGATGTCTTACTTCTATATGTTTAGTTCTAGAGTGTTGAACTGGATTTTTAGATAAATTGATTGCACTTGTATTGTCACAAAATATTGGAGTTGTTGATAAGATTATATTAAAGTCTCTTAGGGTTTGTTTCATCCATAGAATTTGGGCACAACAACAACCAACTGTAATATATTCAGCCTCCGTTGTTGAGAGTGCAATACTATTTTGTTTCTTGCTAAACCAAGAGACAAAAGAGTGTCCTAGAAAATGGCAAGTTCCACTGGTATTTTTTTATCAGTTCTACATCCCACATAATCAACATCACTATATCCTATAAGATCCAAGCTAGTGTTTCTAGGATAATATAGCCCAAAATCAATTGACCCTTGATGATATCTTAGAATTCTATTAACAGCTTTCAAGTGTGATTCCATAGGTGAAGTTTACAAATCCCGATTTTGCGGTCACTTAGCAGAAGGCTCCTCTAGAAGATGCTTTGGTTGCAACCACCACCCTTAAACCCTAACTCCATCAGAACCCTAGACTCACTCAAGCCCACACCAACATAATCCAAGCAAAAACCACTAATTATAACCAAAATTAAACAAAACCCACTTAAATCAACCTAAAAACATTTGAAACCCTAATTAATTTACTAAAACCCTAATTAAAATCAAAATCAAGGAAAATCCACTTAAAAACATTTAAAATCCAAATTAATCAAGTGAAAACCCTAATTAAAGTCAAAATCAAATAAAATCCATTTTAAAGCACTTTAATCCATTTAATTTCAAGGAAAACCTAAATTAAACTCAAAAAACCCTAAAAAACCCTAAAGTTACTTAATTTAGTTAAAAAACCTTAATTTAAACGCAAAACTTTAATTAAAATCCAAAAAACCTAATTCAAACCAAAAACTTTAATAAAAATCCAAAAAACCCTAATTAAATTAAAAACCATGTCTAAAATCTTAAAAACCTAAATTGAAACCCAAAAACTTTAATTAAAACCAAAAACCTTAATTTAAACTAAAAACTCTAATTAAAATCCAAAAAACCTAAAAACCTCTAAAATAATTAAAATCATGAAAATCCTAATTTAAAACTAATTAATTAAGTCACAAAAACCTTAAATCATTACAACCTAAAAACCCTAAATCATTTAATTAATCCCAAATGAAACTAACTAAAAATCTCATAATTAAATTCAAACTCCTAAAAATCCTAATTTAAAAACAATTAAACTTCAAAATCAAAATTTAATTAAAATCACCAAAACAAAATCAAAAACTTAAAACAAAACCAAAATATTAAAACAAAACCCTAAAAACCTAAAACAACAAAAAACCAAAAACAAAAAAACAAAACCCTAAAAACCTAAAACAACAAAAAACCAAAAACAAAAATTAAACAAAACTAAAAGCCCAAAAGGTCTGGCACGTTAAGCCCATGCATTCATTACATTTTTCTCAACCAAAAAACTTAAGAAATGAAAAATAAAGGAATAGTGCTTCTTCCTCCCTAGACCATCCTCCCGTTCCCCTCCATTTCCCACGTTCTGGCCAACTGCCAGCCACGACCCACAATTCCTCACTCGTTCCACCTCCCTTTTGACCTGGAGAAACCACCAATTGAGGGGGAGACAAGAGACCAGATCTGGATCAGAACTCGAGAGAGCGGAGAGGAGAAACCAAAACTGAGGTCGCCGTAGAGAGGAGAGAACCAGAGAGCATCCCTCGAATCCTCGGAGAAACCCAGCCAATTCCCCAAGTCAGAGACCTCCTCCTGCCCGTTTGTGCATCCCCGGGCCCCAGTCGCCGGAGCATCGACCCAAAGAGTGTCGCCGCTACTCGTCGAAGAAGACAGACGCCTTACATAGGTAATTCCCTCCCTTTTCTTTTTATTTTGGCTGTAAATCACCCCCCTTTTAGCTTCGACCAGCCTGCTTATAGCCACCTGGGCTCAGTGTCGCTGGAGACCGCCGCTCTGCGCTGCCTCCTCCTGCCTCCGGTGGTGGGTTCACCACCACCGACGAGGCCTCGGGCCACCTAGGTCTGGGCAAGGCCCCCAGGGCCATACCTACTCCTCCCCTCCTCTTCCTTCCTCCACCCTCGTCTCCCTCAGCACTGGAGGAGCCTCCTAGGCGTCCACGTCGTCCGCCACCGTCGCCGTTGCTCTGCTCCGACGATCGCCACTGTGAAGTCACTGGATGACTCCGGTGGTCCCCGCAGCTCGTGACCACGCCTGGAAGCTCCGCCGCATCACCATGAACATCCCCATGCAGGCCCGACGTCGCTCCAGCCACCAGAAGACCGTCGCCGTCGCCACTGCACCCATCGCCGGAGCGCGAGGTGGGGAGAGCTCGCCAGGCCACCCAGCCTCCAATGACCCCTCTAGAGCACCCACCGTACCGCCGTGAAGCTTCCCCGCATGCCACCGCGCCATCCCAGGGGCAACCATGCCGTCAGCTCCCTCCGTCGTCGTCTTCTCCGGCATCGACTGGCACTCGCCGGAGCCCGAGGTGGAGGAGGCCTCTCAGGCCTCCCCAGTCGTGTCCGCAGCCACGGAGGAGCTCGCCGTGGTGTCTGCAAGCTCCTCCAACCATTGCCATCGCTTTCCCGCCGTCGCTGCGTCGTCGGACGCTCACCGGAATTCTTGCCGGAGAGAGGTCGTCGGCGATCCGCAGGCAATCTTCGAATAGCCTATTTTAATCATTTGTTTTTTATTTTTCAGTAATTACATTTAGGTCCTAATTATCATTACATATAGGTCCCTAGAATTACATTCAGGTCTTTTTCTTACATTTAGGTCCTTTTTTACATCTAGGTGCTTTTTTATTACTTTTAAGTACTTTTTTATTACACTTAGGTCCTGTGATTTTATGTGTAAGCCCCTGGAGATTTAAATTAGTTTCATTTCTTTATTATTTGTGTAAATATTACATGTTTTGTCCTGTTTAAGTTTTACTTTCATTTCTAGTCTCATATATTTTTGTTTCTTCACAGTTAGGCTGTTATATTCCTGTTTTCTTTGCAAATGAGTCCTGAAGGTTTATTTTGTGACCCTGACTTTTCATAATTTAAAATTGCATTGTGAATATTACACTTTTTGCCCTATTAAAGTTTTAATTACATTTCAATCCTATTCATGCATGTTTTATCATACTTATGCCCCTGATATCATGTTTCCATTGCATTTAAGTCTTGAACTTTTGCATTTTGGCCCCTAGAGATTTTGAAAAGAATTTTCCTTGTACAATCTACAATTTAGACCTTAAAATTATCCATAATTACACTGACATGTAAAAAACTTGATTTTTGTCACATTTTGATCCTAAAATTTTGCAAATCAGTCTCTGAACTTTATCAATAATGTTTCTAAATAGGAAAATTTTCATCTGGGTACCTGAAGTTTTTTAAAAATCATTAATGATAGTTTTTATTGCATTTTAAATCACATTTTCACTTATTTCACATCTATTAATCACATGTACATGTAAAATCACCACTTGAATAATGTTTCCATCAAAAAACCCTGTTTGCAATATAAATGAATATCTAATTTCATATTTTTGTCAGATTTGCACTCATGTGTGAATTTTTCACTTTAGACCCTGACCTTTCTAGAAATTATCTAAGTGGAACTTTTACGTCCCTGTGCCACATTGACGTTTGACCCATAATTTGTATGTTGGAATAGGAGTCATGAACATGTTTTTCATCCAGTTTCTCATTCTTCAATGTGAATTTTGCATTTTGACCCTTATGTTTGTCCTTTATTATATTTACATCATTTTGTTGATTTTCTCCTCCATGTTTCTTGCAAATAATATCTTCTAGGCATTTGACACACATTTTAGGCCATGCATCACTCCCTTACAAGCATTTATCACATCTGACCAAGGAAATGACCAAATTGCCCCTATGCCTACAATTCTTGAGCATGCATCTCAATCTTTGCACTCAGTCTTGCATAGTCCATGTCTAAGTCATTCTTTAGAGTTTTTGCACATTTAGGCACTTATCCATGCATTCCATATCCTTTTTCCTCACATTTGTATTTAGCGAGCCGACATTCCATGTCTTTTCTTTAGTGGATTTCTTTCTTCCCTTTGTCTTCTGAGTTTCTTATCCAATATCTAATTTGATTTGCTTTAATCCTACATTTCAGATTTTGATTTGATTTAGATTTCATCGCCCTAGGGCATACATTAACAGGCCTAAGGGCGAACATTTGACCCTATCATGGATTATTTTTCCGCTTTTTGATTTTCACGACTTTTTCCATGATTCCGAGAACATGGGTTGACTTGACTTTTTATCCTTTTGACATCAACATAGTTTTTGGAAGCGTTCTTTACAAAAACATCGTCATTTCATGTGATTTTCTGCGATTTTGTCAATTCATGTGGATTTCTTTGCAATTTTTGCACATCGTCTTGCACATCCATCTAGTCTTGTCTTAGCACTCACATCAGCATGATTTGAACACAATCTAGGCTTAACAAACATTCATTCAGCCTCAAGCAAGCGAATTAGACTAGAAAGATCGAGTTTCTCGAGCATACGGGGGTACCTAACACCTTCCCCGTGCGTAATAGGAATCCTTATCCATCCTCTGGTTAGTAGACATCTCGCCTTCATGTTTACATCTCATTCATTCACTTTTTGTGATTCGTTTGTGATTTTCCTCGTTTTTCCCTTAAAAGACTAGGTAGCGACTCCTTTTCACTGGATAGAAACTTTTGCAATTGGGTTCGAGAAGGAAGAACTTCTTCAATCTATCTCTTCCGTGCACAATGCATGGATCGTAGAGCAAGCTCCAAATATCTCTACTTCCTCTAGAGGATCCTTTGAGGCTTTCCAGTCACAAGCTTCTGAACCTGATAATAATATACCAAGTTCCACTGGAGATGGAAATGAAGTATAAGATGGCCTACCAATTTTGCAATTTATTGTTTCTTGTTGTCATATGTGGGTATTATTCTCAGATCATGTATGATATTGGTACAGACTTTGCCTTGGCTTTTAACTGAAACGGTTGGTTTCAAATTTTGTATAATTTTGAACATGACGATCCCTTAGTGGTGGTTTTCATAGCTAATGGACTAGTTTTATGAATACAGTCTACCGTTATCAAAAAAAAAAAAAAAACTACAAGGATGTGAGCATCTATTGGGGTATAATAATTTATAAAATTCTTACACTTTATTGTTAGGATGACATGAACTCCGTTAGGAATTAGGATGCCAGTATGTCATTTTTTGCAGGTAATGGATGCCAGGCTGGCAGTGTAACTTGTGAGAAAAATCTGGAATCAAAAAATCTGGAATCAACTGTAACCTCGAAATAATAATCAGCTAACATGACAACCTCTCTAATCTGTAATTTAGTTATGTTTTTCTCCTCTCCTCTTAAGACTTAAAGTCGCTCCCAAAATATCTGAAGCAGTTCGTAATTATAAGATGTTGTTCCAGGATTGAATTAAATGGGTTTTTCCTACTAAGGACAACGACAATGACATGTGACATGAGCTGAAGGAAACTTCTTGGTTCCTTCCTGCTAGTTTATCCTTACAACTACGTGATGATGAAACGAGTAGAGTCCAGTTGGCAACGCAACCTGACCATCTTCCACCATCAATTCCACAAAAAACAACTCAATGACCCAAAAGGCACCAAACAAGTCCTTTATCTTGCCTCCTCTCTCAAGTAATATTCTTATAAAAAAAACAAGAGGTAGTAGCTGTATTCACTTTGTATATCTTCCTCTTCAGACAGAATAATGGACAACTGGGGGAAATTTCCCCTGCAAGTTTTCAACATGCCTAGGGGAAATCCCTTGTCTTACATGCATGTGGACTGATCCTGGCTACATCACAAAAAGAAGAAGAAAGAAGTTGTATTTATAAAAGCAGCTTTTATGGGATTTTCTGAGAAGTTGTGCTGCACAAGCACGATTTTCTGGGTTTCCCGTGGAACGGTAAAAGTCAACATAACTATTGAAAGAAGTGAAAGAAAAGTAGATATTGTACGTAGTTGAAAAATTAGACTTTCGTAACAGCTTTTGATGATAGTGGGCTGTTCAAATGTGCGTGCCTTCTTAAGAATGATCAAAACGGGAAATAGGGACTCAAAATTAGACCTGGAAAATGGCTCGACCTTGACCCCTGACAATAAACAATCGGACCGACCCAGCATGGAATACAGTAGGGTTTACCCTGCGGCTTCAGCCTGCCATGTCAATGTCATATCCAAGCCTGATCCCACTTGTGGTCCAGTTTACGATGATTTTGTAAAACTGCAGTCGTCAAAGACTTTGAGTATGAACAATCACGAGTCAAAAAAAGAAAAAAACCACTTAAGAGGTAAGTTACTTTAGCAGCATCTCATCTCATTTGCTTACATACGTCGACTACCTCAAGCATGCCTTGGTGCATTACATTCTCTTCTACTTAAATCTCTTGAGATCTTCATCAAGAAACACTATGACCATCGGACAATATAGGACTTTATAAGTAACTCGTGTGAGTTCTAAGATACTTCCACTAATTCACTTTAGTACTCAACTCATACAATACTTAACCCCTACAATCAACTTTACGATAGTTGGAAACTAGTCATTGCCACCAACAATTAGTTTTTCCAACGGTTGGTGGTAATAAGTAGCATCTAGTTGTTGTCCCTTAATGTAGTCAATAATGCCTTTATTTTATTTTATTTCCTTCTTATAATATTTTCCTCATTTTTAGTATAAACATACTACCCATTCTAACCATTCTTCCTCATTCAATCTTCTCCATCTCCAAATCTTCAGCTCTTCTCGAGTGCATAAAAATTCAAGAATCAAGACTTGTACACCAACGTTCATTCCCGATCCTCGACTATGTTCCACTTCGTCATCGCCTGTGAATGCATCTACCAAAGCCTTAGCATTGACTACACTCGTCAACATTCATTTCTTCTAAGCTTGTTATTAATGGGAAATATGCATCTTGTTGTATGAATATTTATTTAGGATTTAAATTTGTTTTAGAAAAAATATTTAGATATATAAAAATGGTAGTACGTCAATAAAATATTTCCCACCGTATAATATTGCACGACATTTACTACCAACTTCAGTGTCTACTACAACATTGGAGGCATCTTTTAGTGTAGAGAAAAGATGCTTAACGTTAAAAGAAGTAGACAATGTCTCATTGTCACAGTGACTGGGAGAACTTCAAACTCGCCACAGATTCCAGATTCGAATCCTGAGACATGTAGAAATATTTTGCAGTGACTGAGAGATACTACAAACTCACCACGCCCCTCTTTTTAAATCGATAACAAAAAAGCGTTAAAAGTAACTTATTGAAGAAATTAGTATGCTTTAGCTTGCTTAAAAGCGGGGAAGGATGCGGGAAAAAAGATGCATATCTTAGAAAGTCAATCGAATAGACAAAGCAAACATAATCGTGCAATTAGATAAAAACTCTAATCACTACTATGTTGCTTTTCATGCTTTTTTAATCAATGACAATGATCGTAATGTGTCAATTTGTTTTTAAATTTGGTTTAACTAACTTTATCAAATAAATAATCCTTATTTTTCACGTATTTTAGAGGTATTTTTATTGTAAATAAATAGTAGACAAGGTTTAACCCCATCTGACCCTGTCAAACCATTTACGACCAGAACAAATCCAGGGTGAAGCGCTAAGCTTGGGTTACATATTTAAGGTCCAAAGCCCAGCCCGCTTCAAGGTAAGGGCCGATCAAAACACAGCCCACTTCGGCCTTCAGCTTGGAAACCTAGCCGAATAGGCCTAACACATCCCATAATGCAGGACAACTCATAATAACGAGTTAAACATGAATTAAACTGTACGAAAACACTAAAATATGACCTACCATTAACAATTTGCAAAGGGACCTACGACCTACTCTAGTAAAATTTGTTTGACCCTAACAAACCCAACAAAAGTTCTAAGACTTAAAACAATTTCGAAAGAGACCTACAACCAACCGTAGTATGATTCGTATGATATTTAGAAACCCAACAGAGCTAATCATACATTTCACAAAAGAAATCCAAAGCAGTCTGATAACTACAGAGCTTGGTCTTTTACCAGAAGAAAACAATTAAAATTTATAGACAACTTTCATCTTATCCTATCAGTGAAAATGAACAACGTAAACATAGATACAATGCAAGCTACACTATTTCATCAACTAAGACATCTCCCGGAATCTCGCAATAGCCTTCTTTTGAATAAGGGTTCGATAACTATCACCAGCCTGCACCTCCAGATCAGGGTCTACTTTTCTTTGGTGACGCCCAAGCCCAGCTCTATCATCCATGCCTAATGCTTGGACAGGCTCTGTGATACCACTGCCATCTCTTCCGAGACCCTGTACAGATTAATACAAGAAAACAACAAACAATAGAAACCCCCAATTGACGTCAGAACCATCAAGTGGTAGCCTTTTAAAACCAGTTTGCAGTCCGTACGAGGAGCGACAAGAAAAACTGAAAAGGATATCCTAGATATCTTTCTCTATTGTATAAAAATGTGAGACAAAATACCAAAACATGGGCAGACGGGACAAGTTGTGAGTGCAACAGAATCCATCTAGCATGGATATTTTTCTCCCGTTGTAAAAAAAAAGTGAGAAACAATATGAAAATATGAACATACGAGAAGTTGGAAGTGCATCGGAATCCATCTCACATGCACATATTTACACCACAATTTGCCACTTCGATGACTGAGAAGTGGTAATGAAACGTGGAAGAAAGAATTCTTGAAATCCCAGTTTTTTAATGAAACATTCGAATACAACTTTTTTATAAACATTTGAATGCAATTTTCTGTAACTGGGAACATATGCATGACAATAATACAAAAGCTCAATTCAAAAATCTCTATGATGTTATACACCATAAAACCAACTTCGATGTTTACATAATATCAGCACCTGCGTTTCACTGCTCTAACTAGAAAATAACAACAAAGATAAAGGGGATAGAAACATACCGATCCTTCTTGCCAGCCCATATTGCGGAGCATCCGGTTGCCCACATTATTTTCATCAATGGCTCGATCAGCTGGCATTACCTCATAGCTCTGGGCATCACTAGCAACATACCCTCCAACTCCTGGGGGAAAAGGCATTGCTCCAAAGTCCGATGAAGAGCCCTTCCGGTATGAAAAATCACGATCTTGACAACAAAACCATTTCTAGGATGTTACTCTTAGAATGAAATCAACATATCAAGTTATCAACTGAGCTTCGAATTGGCCAAATGAAAGGGACAATCTAATCCAACCTTTGTTAGTTCCCCTGACAATTTGAATTTCAGTAATAGTTTTCACATCCAGAATCCTAAATCTATGACTAAAGCTAGTAGCTTAATACTTAAGCATGCATATCATGTACATGTATTACACCAAAAATGTATTTTGTAACTTTTTTGGCCAATTACTGAAGTGCAAAAACAGTATGTCATAAGTGACTTGCATCTAAGATCAATACTCCATGGTAAATTTACAAGTCTTACTTGAATCCCCTGTACCAAGCTCTCGCGTGTCTCCAATAGATGAGGATGATGACCCATAAAGGCTTCTCCTCTCAGCTGCTCTGTCTCGATATCCTACTTGTGGTTGTTCCTTAGATGTTGTTTGAACAGGCATCTCAGAGAATCTACGCTTGCCTGTTGCAGTAGCAGAAGGTGCATAAGAGCCTAGAGCTGCTGCATCGGTTTTGAAGGGTGTAGCACCCGATGTTGCTCCAGAACTAGAAATTGACATCCCACTTGTGCTTGCAGCACTAGAAGAGGTATTAGCAATTATTTCACCACTTGAAAAACTAGAAAATTTTGTATCTGACTTCACCACACCTCTTCCAGAACTTCTGATAACACCCATTAGACTACCTCCTGAACTGTTACCTACCGGCCTTGGTGTAATATGCGAATCTGAAACGGTCTGACTGGCAACAGATGTTAAAGAGCT
>JAMKQA010019204.1:0-15766 GCA_024699735.1 Posidonia australis
TGGTGTTTCCGAGTCTTGTCTCTTCCTCCGGATTCACCATTTTCGCCGTGACTGTATCGGACCTCCCAGTGTGTTCCCGCACATCGGAGTCAGGTTTTGGTGAACCGCGCCCCAGTGGTTCCACCGGCATGGTCACAATGTCTTAGGCTGGCTATTCTCTGCTTTGCTACTTGTTATTCCACTGTGCTCTGGCTACAAACTTGTATTCAACTGTGTTGTCCTCAGGCCATCCATAAATAATTTCTACCATGCTCGAACTGTTGCGGAAGGATTGTTGTGTAGATTCTATAGGCCCGTGTAGCACATACATTATCTGGTGTCCTCACTGTATATGTACTTTGACTACTGAGGAGCTGGAATGTCCCTTAGTAAAAGCACTTGGCAAAGAGCCTGCAAACAAAAGGACTGATCCAAGCAAGGCTATGATGATTATCATTATCGTTGAAGGCTTTATGATTCGTGAGCAATTTAGTTATGCAATAGTGAATTTTGTTTGATGCTTGCCTTGTGATTTTAGTTGCATCATTATCTGTATTTACTATCCTACCTGTTCAATGAGTTCATTATCAAGGTTGTTTGCTTGTTTAGTTCGGTTGTCAATTTTCCCTCAGTTTGGTTGGAAAAGTTGTATGCCTGTTAGAGGAGGATGACACCTTCGACTCAGCTGCGACTACAAAGACTTACAAGTCGTTTGCTGGCTTTCACGGGGTATTAGTGGCACTTGAACTCACTGTGAGGTATTGTGGTGGACCTGGCTCCATGCCAAACACTTTAAGGTCCTACTGCTGCTTTTTCCTATTCGATATCATCGTCTTTTCTTTTCTTTTATTCCCTCATAGACGTGCGGCTTCACTCTAACCTTGTCTTGGAGGTAATAAGCGCTCGATTTATTCAGTAGGCCTTTATTGCAAGAGGGTAGGTTAGTCCCTCAAAGGTGTGATTTTACTGAGCACGCACTCCAACTCTTCTCCAAGGTATGGTTAGGGTAGAGCTACAACGCACGCCTCTCACTCTTGGGCTGACTTCTGTCTTCGCCTTCTGTCTTCTCTATTCTTTTATGCCCTTGCGAATGTATGTTTTTTTTTCTGGCACACACTCTCAGTCACCCCTAACATTTTATCTCCCTCTTGGAGGTGCAGGATCGTAGTGGAGCTTGGACAATTCGTCTGCCATTGATTTTGGTGGCTCCCTTGCTAACTTGGCTGTCTAATTAGTGACAACTGAGGAGGGATAATCCACTCTGACATTGGTGAGCATCTCCGATTTTCATCATCGGGCAGAATGTTAATGACAAGCAAACTACCCTTCTAATCATTCTAGATGTTTTTCTCTATTTCATGTTTTCCGTTTCTTTTTATCTTTTTTTTTTTTTTGTGTTTTGATATATGATGATGCAGAAAGAAAACAAAGGAAACACAGGAATAGGATACAACTCCAGTCCTTGCCATTGATGTTTGCTGATGCCATTGAGGTTCAACGTAACTCCATGCAGTGCCACTAGAAGACAGAATCAAGGCAAGTGTAACAAAAGCTATCACAACCGTTGTTGGAATCGAGGCTGTTACTATGAATGTTGAATCTACTGATGACATTAACATTGTATCTTTGTTGGAACGGATATCAGCTGTGACGGTTGTCTACCACTTGATCCAGGGTATTTGCACATATTAGGTTAGATCAGCTCATGGCAAACTAGCAAGCTTTAGGTTGGACGCCCCCCCCCCCCCCACAGGGGAACAAGAACAGGAGTGGCACATATGAGTGACTCCGAACAGAATTGAAAAAGGAAAAAAGGACAAACTAGGCAAATGGGGAAGAAGAACAAGAGCGGCATACACATGTGCTGCCAGAAGAAACAAGAAGAGTACAAGCTAAGGAAAAAGAAGAAGCCTGATGGATTCCCTGGGAAAAACTGGGAGAAAGGGGAAAACCCCTGAGGTTCTAGTATCCTCGGAGCTTGCAGGTCCTGACATGGTAAGGTCAGCTATTCTAGGGTGTGCACGTGTGCGTGCAAGTGTGTGTGTGTGTGGGCTGCCTCCTGCGTGTTGACGACAATGCTCCCATTGTCAATCAAATTCTGGACAGCATTCCAGAGAGTGTGACACCCAATTGTCGAATGCCCACGTACGCGATGGTATCGGCAAAACAAGTTTACCTTATACCACTGAGGTAGCAGGTTCAGTGGTGGGCAAATCTCTGGTAGCCGCAGAAATGGTGCAAACATTAGGAAAGATGTCGCTCAACGATTCTCCGAGTGGGGTGAGGTCTCTTTCCTTATGGCGAGGCTGCTTCCACCATGGGTGCTTCCCTTGCTGAACCGACATATCAAAACATGTTGGTTCAACGGTGACATGTGGATGCGTAATGCACACTGAACTAGATGCTGGTGATGATACGGATATGGGTGCAAGTGACATGCTTTGTGCAGTAACAATAATAGTCCCACAGTCGATTAAAGTCTGTATGACATCTCATAGAGTGTGGCAATTATCAGTCGAATGCCCTAGGGCTCGATGATAATCGCAGTATACGTTCGTGTCATACCACCGAGGGAGTGGAGTCGGCAGGGGACATGGATCCGGGAGTCTCAGAAGCGACACAACTTGAGGAAAAATAGTGCTCAGCGACTTGCCTAGTGGAGTGTAGTCACTTTCAACGCGACAACCTCGTTTCTTCTGAGGTTGCCGTCCTTGTTGAGCCGATGCGACGAGATGCACTAGCTAGACAGTGGGAGGTGTGCGCCTAATGTGCGGTGATGACCTACGTGTTGGAACCTGATCCTGATGCTGAAGTGAATTCTTAGGATGCTGTGTTATGTGTGGTGTTGAGCGCGAGAGCAACTATAGGGGCACCGAGACAACTCCACGTGACGGACTCAAGAAATGTTGTACTCTCGCGCAACCAATGGGTTGACTCCTAGGTGACTGTGATGCATGCTGTGAATAATGCAATTGTGGTGCAGGAGGCAGAGATAATTCCTCCATCGGCCGAAGCAGTGGGATGCTGAGGCGATGGTATGGGCGATAAAGTAGTGAGGTGAGCCTGCAATACTATAGTGGTCTGCACTGGAACCTTAGAGGTCGAAGGAGGACTCTCAACATGATCAAGAGAAAGGGTCATGCGCTTGAACTCTCAGGCCAAAGCCCTCAAGCACTAAGCCTACGTGGCCGAAGACCCAGCAAAAGATAGGTCAGAAGGCACAAGCAGAACAGGAATGGACCCTAAAATAGATGAATCCACAGCTCCTTGAACTCCTGAAACTGGAGGGCCCGAGGAATAGGGTGCAGATGGTGGAACTTCTAGGACCTGCGTGGTAGTCACCATAGTTGAATCAGTGACGGGCCCTAGACGGACTCGTGTTTGCCACTGTCCCGTAAGAGAAGATAAGGATCCTCCCTGATTCTCAATTCGGGATGCATAGAGGGAAGGAGAAGCAATCAAAGTGAGAGAAGGAGGACATAAGTGTGGGACCCCCTTCAGAACAACAACCAGAAGCTTGTGGGTCAGTGGGGCCATGACTATCTACAAGTGGAATAAAGGAGCTGCTGAAAAGGATAAACGCACGAGCTCTAAGATGAACCATAGTCGACAAGTGACCAATAGCACAAAAAAGACAAGAGAACAAAACGACGGGATGCCGCTCGTGACGAAGACACCTGAGCACCTGGCTAAGGACCTCGCAACAAAGTACCTGAGAAAATAGGTAACAGAAACAGGTATCAGAACCTGGACAACGACGCAAAGACAAATGCGAGTTATTAAAGTGACATGAATGGCACGTATGCAGATGAATGCCCTAAAATGCACTCTCTCACCATGCATGTCCCATATGGGGTTGACCACATGGGACGCACTCATGGGTTTGGGTTTTTCGACTCTGGTCAGAAAGTAAGGTCCTCGTTCTAAATCCTGGCCAAAGTGCAGGTAGTGAACGAGTGGTGCGTTAGTGGCCTCGTCTCCTGCAAATGGAGCTGTACCCTCTACTAGCACCGACACGACCCTGGACAAGGGGGGACAAACTAACAACACGTTCTACGCCAAAGCAATAGAACGGGCTACCAGAATCGTCCATCGCAAACTGTGGGTAGACCGAGAGGAGAAGATGCATGCCCTATATGATCAAACATGCGATATGCTTTGATGTCTTTTACTTGCGTTTTATTAGACCGAAGGGGATTGTGATCATTCGTCTCTAGTAATACCTTATTAATCATTCCACTGAGTTTGTTTGTTTTAACCAGAGGGAATTTATGAGTTGTCTCTAATTACGCCTTACTTAATTGTTTGTCTGAATTTGAGTATTTTAACCAGATAGGGAGGCAAACAAGTGTCTACTCTCTTAATCATGGCAAATTCTTGAGGAAAGGGGAAAAAAACACACAATTTGAAGTCAAGCAAAGGCATAAACATGGCATGTGTTTGTATTGTGCTCAAGTAACGAAAAGCAAGTATCAACGAACAAAGCATGTATCAGGTTATGTGCATGTGTAGTGGCATAGCAGTAGCGTAAAGAAAGGGAAAAAAGGCATCTACAATCAAATATGTACAAGTAAATAGCATAAGCAAACAAACATAATGCAAACAGACCAAAGACAAGTAAGGAAACCAGAACGAAAGCTAGAATCTGGTTACCCCAGCGGAGTCGCCAGTTCTTGTGACCATGTCGACGACAGCCTCAATACTTAACCCGAAAGACCAAGTACACGAGGATCAGCAAAATCACGACAAAACAAATAAAACAGGAATCACCACCTAGTCTTTTAATGGAAAGACGAGGAAAACCAGGAAAATACGAGAAAAATTAAGAAAGGTGATGAAATGCAAGATGCATGTGTGATTCGTGCTTAATGGATAAGACTGAGGTGAATGTGGGCCAGAGAAAGGGTAAGGATTCTGATTACGCATGGGGAAGGGGTTAGGCACCCCCATGCGCCCAAGAAAACTCGGTCTTTCTAGGTTTTCCTACTGTTAATGGTCTACTAGAGTGTATGCTTGCTTATTCTATATGCTTGTGCATGGAATGATTGAAAACATGTCAAATTAAAGCAAAGGAAAAGAAATCAAAGAGAAAAGATTAATTTGAGGGTCCAATGTAGGCATTATTAATGCCGCTTCACTGTACGCCCGTGGGCGACGAGGAAAATTGTGAAAATCGTGAAATTCTCGGAAAGCGTATCGCAAAACAGCGGAAATTGGGGATAAATCCGAGAAAATCAAAAGGGAGAAAATAATCCTCTTTTCGGGACAATGTCGGCTTTGCAAGCCTTTTACTATACGCCCTTGGACGATAGAAAACCAAATTGGGTAATAGTGTTAGAAAATCGGGGGGAAATCCGGAAAACCGATGGAAAACCAAGCTGAAAACAAGCTAGGAAAATGAGCGCAAAACTTGGATCGAAAGATAAGAAAATCTATGTAAAAAGACGCATAAAATCATGCAAAATGCAAGTGCGAATGCGAAAGTGGAAACTTCGGGGGTTTTGTGCAAAAGCCCAAATTCCAGAGAAAAATTGAAGTTCCAAAGCCCAAAATCATCAAAAACACATGGGAAAACACATTCCATGCAGGTATGAAGAATTCTAGAGTCAAATGTGCATCCTTAGTCAAAATGAAGTTCTCTAGGGGCTAAAATGCAATTTACCCACTAATGCATGCATTCAAATCAATTCAGCATAAAATCAGGGTAAAAATGCAAGAAAAACATCTCAGAATAGATCTAGGGAGTTTTATGTAATTTTCACAGAAAAAATGAACTTCCAGAATGATTTAAAGAGAGTTCAGGGTCTTAGATGCAAATCTTACTGAAAAAGAACTTCCAGAAAGTTTTTAGAAAAGATCAGGGGCTTGCATACAAATTTCTCAGTGAAAATGAACTTGCAGAATGATTTTATAAGAGTATAAGGTCCTTCATGCAAATTGTCTAAAAGAAAACATGATTCAAAGACTCTGAAGGGTTTTTATTAAAGTCTTAAACTGAGAAAACATTATTTTAAAAGTTCAGGGTAAAAAATGTAATATTTTTAGTTAAAACATTATTCGAAACATTTAAGAAAAATGAAGGAAGGACCTGAATGTAATAAAAGGACCTAATAGTAATGAAAAAAAATATCTACTTGAAATGAAAACTAAGTTTCAAAAGTTTATGCAAAATAAATGTTTTCTAATTTTATTTAAAGAAAAATGGGGCGGTGGCCACCAACGATAGGGCTCGCCGTCGACGACCGTCGGGAAAGGTTATCAAGGCCTTCCATGGCCTGATCCCTGATAAGACCATGCAGGAGGCAAGAGGAGAAAGAGAACATCAAATCCAACGGCGTGGATTTGAAGGTTGACGGTGGAGGTGGTCCTCCCACCTCCCTCGTCGGCGAAGAACACCGACGAAGTCGTCGGGCAAGAGGAGCTACTGGAAGACCTTGAATGGCGGTGCGATGACCCTAGAGGCCAAGGGGAACTCTCTCGCCTCATATTGAGTGGAATGGAGCCTGATGAAGTAGCGACGAGCTCTGGTAGGCGTTGACGGCATCAACTCCGGCGAACGACGCCCTTGCAGTGATCAAGGGCCTGAGGACTGGTTCTAGAGGCTCCGGAGTGCTCGGGGCACAATGTGGAACATTTGCAATAGCTTGGAGAGGCATGGGGATGCTGGAGGTGCGCAAACCACCTCTGAGGTAGTCATCTTCTCCGACGACGGTGTCCTCGACGCTCCTTTCCGGCGATTTAGCACGGGGCTCAGGGAGGCGTTTGAATAGGGATATAGAGTGTGGAAGAGCAAGGGGGTGGCCAGAGGTGGAGGAGAAAGGGTTCAGGGATCCAGGAGGCACTCTAGATTGCCCCCCCCCACCTCTGTCGTCGGAGTGTGGCGACGGCGGGGCACAGCGGAGCTCCGTTAGCCAAGGGATCACTCTGGATCCACGGAAACATCTTGGAAGAGATGGAGGGCCTAGAAATCTATAATTTAGATGATTAGAGTGATCGGGGATGTGTACCTGGTTGGAGACGTGCCGTCAGAGCTCTGGGAACGACACTAGCTCTCTGCTCCTCTGCTTCTCGCTCTCCACTCTTCAGCTCGCCTCTTCTCTCGCGTAGTGGAAAAGCTCTGACCCTCCCCTCTGAATTGCTCTCTGCCTCCTTATATAGGCCACCAGAAACCCAACAACTTGCAACAGAATCCCTCTCCCACTCGTAACCGACTGGGCCACGGACCTGCCCACTCTCTAACCAACTTGACGCTCCACCTAACAGACTAACAAACATCTCTAACAGCTGTCCCCTCCTGACCCCTTGGCTGCCGGCAAGAGATGGACGGTGATACAGAGCTCCGGTGATGGCTGGGGCTACTCTGAATTGCTGGCTGAGTGTGGCTCGGGCTGGGCTGCTGGATTGGAGTGTGTTCAGTGGTGAAATCAGTGAAGAAAGGATAGATCCATGGCTGAATTGTGAGATCAGTGGAGAATGGGTTCAATTAGTGAATTTTCTTCGAATTTGTTGTGTTTTTGGGAACTTAGTTGGAAAACTTTGGGAAATAATGAGGAGAAAATGAAATGTTGATTTCGGAGAGAAGAAGAAAATGTGGGTTGTGTTATTGTAGGCTTCATGGGCCTATGCGGGCCTTGTGGGCCCATATGGGCCCAATTAGCACTAAATGGGTCCAAATGGGCTAAATGGGCTTCCATGAATTCAAATAGGCCTGAAATGGGCTTGTGGGCCCAAATGGGCTCCACTAGGGTTTAATGGGCCTAAGTGGGCCCAATTGGGTTTCCATGAATTAAATGGCCTAATGAGGGTTTGAGCTTAGCTACCACATCTCCATCATGCAAAATCAGAAAATTGGGGTGTCAACATAAACAAACAAGCATAATGTAAACAAACCAAAAACAAGTTGGAAAACCATAACGAAAGCTAGAATCTGGTTATCCCCAGTGGAGTCGCTAGTTCCTATGACCATGCTGGTGGAACTCTTGCACGACTCTTCTACTATTCAGTGTGTGGAAACACACGAGGAGATCCGATACGGTCACAATGAAAATGGTGAATCCGGAGGAAGAGACTAGACCCGGAAACACCAAGGGAAGACAAAAAGGATAAGGAAAGGAGTCTCCACCTAGTCTTTTAATGGAAAGACGAGGAAAACCAAAAGAAACACAAGAAAATCAAGAAACAAAACAAAATACAGAATGCATGTGTGTGCACCGTGCTTAATGGACAATGCACAAATGAATGAGGGCCAGAGAAGGGGTAAGGATTCTGGTTAGCATGGGGAAGGGGTTAGGCACCCCCATGTGCCCGAGAAAACTCGATCTTTCTAGGTTTCCTACTGTCAATGATCTGCTAAATGTATGCTTCCTTATTATATGCTCATGTATGAAAGTGACTGAATACATGCCAAATCAAGGTAAAGAAATGAAATAAAGGGAAAATGTTAATCCGAGACTCAAATGTAGGCATTGGCAATGCCACTTTACTGTACGCCCTTGGGCGATGAGGAAAATTGTGAAAATCGTGAAATTCTCGGAAAGCGTCTTGCAAAATAGCAGAAATTGGGATAAATCTGAGGAAATCAAAAAAATGAGAAAATAATCCTCAATCCAGGACAATGTCGGCTTTGACGAGCCATTTAATGTACGCCCTCGGGCAATGGAAAACCAAAACATATCTAAAGGCGAAAACCGAGGAAAAATCTGGGAAACGGCGAAAAAAACAAAACTAGAGACGAGCTAGGAAAAGCATGCGCAAAGCCAAGCAGAAAAGACAAGAAAAGTTGTGCGGAAAAATGTGAAAAGATATGCAAAATGCAAGTGTGAGTGTAATAATGAAAATTCCTAAGGGTTTTGTGCAAAAAACCCAAATTCTGATTAAAACTGATAGTCTGAAGCCCAAATCATCCGAAATACATAGGACAACACTTGTCTTTTCTAAGGAAATCTATGCAATTATGAAGAAATCTATGGTCAAAAATGTAAAAATGTGCAACCCTCGTAAAAATGAAGTTTTCTAAGGGTCAAAATGCAATTTTACCACTAAAACATGCATTTAAATCAATTCTACATAAAATCAAGGTAAAATTGCAAGAAAAATGATTTAAAAAAGTTCAGGGGGTAAAACAATCATTTTACCCTAGAAAAAGAGGAATTCAGAGTAAAATCAATAAGTACAGGGACTAAACTGCAAATTGCCTAGTAGAATAAAGCATACAGAAGAATTACAGTAAAGACAAAGGGTTAGAATGCAATTTACCGAGAGAAAACATGCCTAAGAAAAGTTTTCAAAAACTAAATTCAGGGTTTTAAATGCAAATAAACCAAAGAAATGAACATTCTGGAAAGTTTCTGCAAAGTCTAGGGGTTTAAATGCAAATTTACTAGCAAAAACATGCATCCAGGATGATTTTAGAAGAATGCAGGGGCTTAAATGCAAATTAACCAGCAAAAACATGCATTTTGGAACATTTTAAAGAATACAAGGGCTTCTATGCAATTTCCACAGCAAAAATGAACTTTCAGAAAGATTTCAAGAAAGCTCAAGGTGTTTTATGCAAAATTCCTAAAACAAAATACATTTTATAAACTCTGGAGGGCTTTTATTGAAGTTTTAAACTCAGAAAACATTATTTTAAATGTTCAGGGTAAAACATGTAATATTTTCAGTTAAAACTTTATTCGAAAGATTTAAGAAAAATGATAGAAGGATCTAAATGTAATGGAAGGACCTAAAAGTAAATATCGGAAGGACCTAAGTGTAAGAAGAAAATAAACTTTTGAATTTTATTAATACAAATGTTTTTGTTTTTTTTTTTAACAAAAAAAAAATGACAGCACCGGCGATGGAGCTCCGTCGCCGACAGCCGTCAAAGGAGGCTAAAAATGGCCTTCCTAGGGTGTGATCTTAGATCAGACCCCATAGAAAGCGAGAGGGGAGAGAAGGAGGTAGATCCATCGGATAAGATGCAAGATAGGACGGTGGGAATGGCCTGCCCACCTCCTCTGCCGATGCGGAACTCCAGTGACGGTGCTGGCGAATATGACTCCTCCGGAGGCTGAGGTGCGGCGATTCAGAGCTCCGGGATGCTTCAAGGGGCTTCCTCGCTTCTTCTGGAGCGAAGTGGAGGCTGATCAAGCATGGAGGGGACCCGCCTGTCGCCGCCATGGCCTCCTCCGTCGAGCGGCACTGCTGCGGTGCTTCAGCGGCTGTAGAGTGGATCTTGAGGCTCGAGAATCCTAGGGACACACCGTGGATGGTGTCTGGATCATCGAGGTGGTCTTGCACAGCGAGGGGTTCGAGCTCATTCTCTAGAAGTGTTGTCTTCTCTAGCGATGGCAACTTATGATGTTCTTCTCTGGTGATTGGCATGTGGCTGTTGGAAGCGATGGAACGGTGATCCAAGGGGCGGTGGAGCATCGGGGAGGCCAGAGGAGGAGGATAGGAAGATCGGGGGCCCAAGACATTCCCTGGATCCCCCCCACCTCTATCGCTGGAAAATGGCGACGGCGGGACACGGATGAGCTTCTCCGACCAGGGGATCACTCTGGATCCCCTGGAATTGCTCCAGGAAGAGGGAAGGGAATCTAGAGGCTACGAATTTAAAAACTAGGACGGATCAGGGAGTGTACCTGGCTGGAGAACCTCTGCACCTCACCGGAGCTCTAGAAACAGCTGCCTATCTCTACGCAAACACTCCTCTAGCTTCGGAATTCTCTCGCTCTCAGCTCTCTCGTGCGGTCCAGAGTCCCTCATTCGTTGCCTCTACCTCTCCTTTTATAGGCGAGCAGAGAGCCGGTGACCCACTTCGACAAGGCACCAAACACGTAATAGAAACCCATAACCAACCAGCAGACCAACCAACTGATCCCACAACAACCTAACAAACTCTAACGGTTGCCCCCCTTGCTGCTCCCTCTTGTCCCCTGCTCGCCGACAGCAACTGACGGCGATCCAAGCTTCTCCGACGACTCATCCAACGGCTGGAATGCTTCGGCTTGCTGGATCATTGGGCTGAAGAGGATGGGCTGCTGGTTTGATGAATTCATGGAGGGGTGATCTAAATGGTTGGTTCGTGAGGAGAATGGGAAGAAATGCATTGACTGTTGAGTTTTATTTTGGAAGAAGAAGAAGAAGACATAGGTTTAGTTTTAGTAAAAATTCAGTGAGAAGAAAAATTTGAAACAAATAGGAGAAAATGAGGTGTTGGGTTGGAAAGGAAGCAGAAATAAGTGGGTTGAGCTATTGTGGGCTTTCAAGGGCTCAATTGGGCTCAATGGGCCTATGTGGGCCTAAAAAAGTTTACATGGTCCTAAACAAGTCTTGTGGGCCCAAGTAAGTTCAATTAGGGTTTAATGGGCCTATGTGGGCCTTCATGGGCCCAAGTGGGCTTCCATGAATTAAATGGGCCTAATGAGGGTTAGAGCTCAGCCACCACATCTCCATCCTACATAATCAGAAAATTGGGGTGTCTACACTGTCCTATGTGTGGTTTTGAGCGCGAGAGCAACAACTATGGCACCGATACGGCTCCAGGCGACGAACTCGAGAAATGATGTATTCTCGCACAACTATTGTGTTGGTCCTTATGTGACTGTGATGCATGCTGTGACAAGTGCAATTATGGTGCAGGAGGCAGAGATAACACCTTCATCATAGGATGAGTGTGAAGTTGGGGCGATGGTATGGGCAATGGTGTAGTGGGGTGAGCCTGCAATGCTATAGTGATCTACACTAGAACCTCAGGGCCTGAAAGAGGAGGACACTTAATAGGATCAATAAAAAGAGCCATGTGCTCAAGCCTCTAGGCAAATGTTCTTAAGCATTGAGCCTGCATGGCTGAAGACCCATTAAAGGATAGGTCAGAAGGCGATAGTGGAACAGGAGTGGTCCCTAAAACAGATGCAACTACAACTGGTTGTACTCCTGAAATAGGAGGGCCCAGGAGGTAGGGTGCAGCTGGTAGATCTTCTAGGACCCATGTGGTAGTCACCGCAATTTACTTGGTGATGAGCCCTGGGTCGGCCTGTGTCTGCCGCTATCCCAGAAAAGGAGGTATGGATCCTCCATGATTCCCAAATCAGGACGCAGGGTGGGAAGAAGAAGCAACCACAGTGAGAGAAGGAGGATCCAAACATGGGACCCCCTTTAAAACAATAACTGGAGGCTTGCGACGCCATGACTAGCTGCAAGTCAATATGAATGGAGTTGCGGCAAAAGACAAACCCATGAGCTCTAAGATGAACTATTGTCAAAATTGACCAATAGCTTGGGAAACGGCAAGAGAAAGCAACCACGAGAGGCTGCCCACAATTAAGACACCCGAGCTCCTAGCTGAGGTGCTTGCAACAAGCTACCGATGGAAATTAGGCAAGAGAAATAAGCATCAGAACCTAAACAATAACGCAAAGACAAACATTAGTTATTAAAGTGGCATGCAATGACAGACAATGCAGATGAATGTCCTAAAGTGCATTCTCTCACCATACATGTTCCACATTGGGTAGACCACATGGGACACACTCATGGGTTTAGGTTTTGACTCTGGTCAGAAAATAATGCTCCAATTCTAAATCGTGGCCAAAGCGTAGGCAGTGAACGAGTGGTGCGTTGGTGGCCTCGACTCCTACAATAGCAAAGAGCTATACCCTCTACTAACACCGACACGACATTAGACAATGGGAGACAGATTGGCAACATGTCTTATGCATAAGCAATAGAACGGGTAATCAGAACTATCCTTCGCAGACTATTGGTGGGCACAAGAGAAGAGAAGATGCATGCTTTCTAAAATGATCATTCATGCACATGTGCTTGGTGTCTTTTGCTTGCGTTTTATTAACCAAATGAGATTGTGAGCATTTCTCTCTAGTTATGCCTTATTATTTGTTTATCTAAATTTGTGTGTTTTATTTTAACCAGAAGGGAGGCAAACATGTCTGTACTCTCCTAATCATGGTGAATACAAAAAGGAAAGAAAACACACAGTCATGGCATCCAAACACTCAACCAACAAGCAAAAGGAATGAGCATGACATGTGCTAGTGTAGTGTTATTTGGTAGGTAAAAAAGAAGAAGTGAGCATTAAAGCAAAAGGCATGAATCAGGTCATGTGCTTGTGCTGTGGCATAGCAATTGTGTAAAATGGCACACAAAAAATGTACAGTCAAATATGTACAAACAATTAGGACAAGCAAACAAACACATAGCATATAAAACAACACCAAGCAAGCAAGAAAACCAACACAAAAGCCAAAATCAAGTTATCCCTAGCGATGCTGGAAGTTCCTGTGACCATGTCGGTGGAACCCTGCATGACTCCTCGGTGCGTGGAAAGACACGAAGAATCTCGATATGGTCACGGCGAAGATGATGAATCCAAGGAAGGAGACGCAACTTAGAAACACCAAAGAAGGATCAGAAAAGGATAAGGAAAAAGGAGTCGCCACCTAGTCCTTCAATGGAAATAGGGGAAAACCAAGATGCATATGAATGCAAGAAAATGATGCAAATGAATACAAATGAATACACGTTTGTTCCGTGCCTAATGGATGCAACACTTAACCATTATGGGCCAGAGAAAGTTAAGGATTCTTGTTACGCATGGGGAAGGTGTTAGGCACCCCTATGCACCCAAAGAAATTGGTCTTTCTAGGTTAACTACTTGCTCATGATCTAGTGTGTGTTTGCCTATATACTCCTAATGCACATGCCTAAGATGAATGGGAAAACATGACAAATCTCCAAGAAATAATGAATAAAAAAGAAATGATAAGGAAATTAATCCAAGGGACAATGTAGGCATTGAAAGTGCCGCTTTACTATACGCCCTTAGGCGATGAGGAAAACCATGTAAAAATCAGAAATGTTCAGAAAAGTATCACGCAAAATAGCGGAAACTAGGTAAAATCCAAGAAAATCAAATAAGAGAAAATAATACTCATTCTAGTCCATGCGGCATTGTCAAGCCTTTTAATGTACACCCTGAAGCAATGAAACTCAAAATCAAATCAAAACCATGAAACTCGAAAGAAATCTAGAAAACAATGTGAAGACTAAATTTGAAATGAGCTTGAAATATGTAAGATACAAGAAGATATGCATGAGAATATATATATGAAGAAGAGTATCATGATGTACAAATGAATGCATGGATGAAATATGTAAGTTTCCAGGGGCCTTTGTGCAATAATTACATGTTTTTGGGTAAAGACTGGGATATTCAAGGTTTAATCTGTAGATGTGCTAAAGAACATATTTCCATGCAATTTTATGGAAATTGAGGGTTAAATGTGCAAAATTGTGCATTTTAGGTTAAAATTGAGATTCCCAGGGTCTAGTATGTAAATATGTCAGGAAAATATGTTTTAGTGCAATTTTGGAGAAATTTAGGATTACACGAACAAATCTATGTGTTTTTGGATGAAAATAGGATTTTCCAGGGTCTGATTTGTAAATGTGCCAAAAAAACATTTGTTTAGTTCAATTTTAGAGAAATTCTAGGTTAAATGAGCAAATAAGTGGACTAAAGATGAAAGAACAAAATCTGAGGGTTTTTGTCAAAGATTAAGGACTTGAAAGTTTACAAAAAAGAGTGTAGGGGCCAATCTGAACGTTCGCCAAAACAAAACATTATTAAAACGTGTTACAAACAAATGCAAGGACTATTATGCAAAATGCAGGGACCTAAATGCAAGAAAAGAAAAGAGGTGAGAGTTTTTAACAAGAAATTCAAAAATGATAAAATGACAGTAGCCAACGACTGAACCTCGCCGACGACGACTACCTGGGAAGCCATCTAGGGCTTCCCCGATGCCTAATCATGCATCAAATCGGTAGAGAAGCAAGAGGGACGATGAAAGAGAAGATCTGCCAGTTCCAATCAGACATCAAGCGGCTAAAAGTCCTCCCCCACCTCTCTCAATGATGTCGCGATTCCAGTAATAGCGCTTAGAGAGGATAGGGCATCTGGAGGCGGCAAATCAGTGGTCCAATACTTCCAGAAGGTTGACGTGATGGAAACGAAGGTCTTCCACTGAATAGGTGAGAGTGGCGATCTGTGGGACTCCTGGTCAAGCTCCGACTGTAAGTCGTATTCTCTAGCGACAGTGATGGTTGTAGGCTGCGACTGGAGGCACTGGGAGCATGGAGCGTCACTCCTAATGGCTTGGCGAAGCTCAGTGGAAGATGTATAACCCATTCGTGAACTCAAAGACCTCCTGGTTCGTGTGGTGCACTCAGTGGATCGCCGTTCGACGATCGTTGGTGAGATTGTTCTAGTGGCTAATAGAGGTAGCGTTGTGGCATCCAAGGGGATGGAAAAGCTTGTGGTGAAGAAATCTAACCTATCCACATTCTAGAGGACTCGAATTGCACTATAGATTCTCCTCCCCACCTAGCTCTCCGGAAAATGGGTCTGACGACTAACAGAGTTTGAAATTCCGACTAGAGAGCTTCATTCCTCCACTGGAATGACTTTAGGGAGGCTGAGGAAGACCAAGGGAATGAAATGCTACAAGAATTCACTCAATCATAGGCTTACCTATGTTTGCAGTGGTTGAAGGCTGTTTGTGGTCATTGGAGCTTGCTGGAGAAGGTGACTGGAGTTGGCATGAGCTCTGATTTGCTCCTTCTCCGAGTCTCCTCAGTGATTCATTGGCTTTCTCTCCTTTGATAGCTCTAGTTTGCTTCTGGTTTGCTGGCTTGGTGATCTCACTTTGTTTTTTCCTTTTTACAAGTTTTCTCTCCCTTTGCTTTCCCTTTTTTTCCTTCTGCAAATTGGGGGGGGGGG
>JAMKQA010019206.1:0-20525 GCA_024699735.1 Posidonia australis
TGCACAGAAAGCCAACCACAACCTCACACAACCAAGAAACAATAGATTACCCATTAATAAACCATTATACACAATATTGCAAATAATTACATGGTTTATAATAAAAATGGATAATCAGGCCTAGATGTCACAGGGCATGACCTGATGCTTGTGAAGCCAAGGGCGTCCAAGCAAGAGATTAAAGGAGGGCTGATTGTCAACGACGTAGAATTCTACATCAAATTAGGTTAGACTATTGATCAATGGAATGACTAGGATCCCGAGTGCATCATGATGCGTATTATCGATGGTCGTCATCCCTTTCACAGCTGGTATTATATCTTCGGATTTGAATCTGATTGCACTTGCAGTTTGCAAAGGGTAGACATTTAAACCTGCTTTGTTGTCCAGCAGAGTGAGGGGGATGCGGAAGCCTCAGTATTGCACGATGATGAACAAGGGAGAATTGTGATTTGTCCCTGACAGTGCTTATTCTTGACTTGAGAAGGAGATTACTTGTGGTGCTACAATCATACCCACCCTACTCTCGAGGGTGGTTGGCTCAATGGTTAAGGATATGTGGGCAGCTTGGAAGACTCTAAGGAAGACTTCCCTATGCTCGGCTGAGGTGTGGATCGAGTCCCAAATAGAAATGTCATCTTTGACTTTCTTAAGCTGAATGGTTTTGTCAACTAGAGATTGGTCTTTTCTGGTGGGGATGGGTGGAGCTACTCTTGGTGCAGGTGGATGCGAGGGCTAAGCTTGCAAGTGGATGGGAATCGGTGCTGGAAGGCTAGGCTAGGGTGCTGGAGGTCTAGAAGGTTAGGTTTCTGATTGGATGGGATTTGGTGTTAGAAGACTTGGTGTGGTGCTGGGGGTTTGTAAACCCTACCCTATTTTGTTACGTCTGCACACATTTCTATGGCATAATTATGTGGAACACGATGAGTGTCATGAGTGAGGGTGATGATGACTGGAGGACAGGCTGCTAACTCTACTGGAATAGCTGGTGGATATGAAACTTGGTAATCCTGGGGTGCTGGTGATTGGAAAGGTCCGGATTGTGGCCAAGCCAAAAGACAAACTAGTGTAGGTGGCTGTGAATGTACGACAAGCGGTGCCACAGTGTACTCCGGCTCGGCAGTAAGGTGGATCATATTAATTGACTGCTCAGAACCCTCGAGGAAAGATCGATACAACTGATAGGGAAAAGGGGAGGATACATCATGAATAAGATTAGTAGGACGAACAAAGGATGAGATGGGATCAAAAGGAAAGATGGAATTGACTCCCGAGGGACATGATGCTCCCAAGGCTGAATGTTGAGGTAAAGGTTGGCTAACTATGTTGGGTTGTGCTAGGGGTGATTGTGCTGCCACCGATGTAGGTGCTAGGCCTGCCGCCTGTGTGCTAATCACAATGACCTTCTGGTCAATCAAGTATTGGATAGCATCCCTTAGTGTGAGGCAATTATCTGTCGAGTGGCCTAGGACCCGATGGAAATTGCAAAACGCATTCATATTATACCATGCAAGAAGCGGACTTGGTGGAGGGTGAATTTTGGGAAGCCTCAAAAGGGATGCGACTTTGGGAAAACCATGCTCAACGGCTCCACCAAAGGGGTGTAGTGGCGCATGTCACGACATTGTCACTTCGGTTGTGGATGTGCCAATGGTGGGCGCATCCTAACCGGTGTGGTAGGATATACTTAAGTGGCAGTGGGAGCAATGTGTGAAGCATGAGATGCTCTAGGTGTGGGTGTGTGTCCATAAACTACTTGGTGCTGAGGGGGCGGATGGACATTTGCTAGTGCAACAGGGGATCTGATGTAAGGGACTATATTCTTGGAGGGATCCCGCCTCTTGGGTGGATTGGCGTGAAGGTTACGGTTGTTGTTGCTGCTGCTGGCACCACTATGTGAGGAAGTGGCCTGTTTGTCAAATGCAAAGAGTGCTAGAAAACTACCACCGCGCAGAGAACTCTCAACACGAGTACCCACCTGAAGTAAAGTTGAAAAGGTGGTAACTGGTTGTATGCTGAGCAGAGCCCCGATTGCTAGCTGTTCTTCTCGAATCACAATCTCAATAGACTCCTCATTGGAGGGTCTATCTTTGACTTGTGAAGCCAAGGATCGCCATCGTCCCATATACTCCACAATTGATTCTTAGGGCCTCTACTTTACCGTGACCAAGTTCTCCCGCTTCGGGACTAGGTCCAGGTTAAAGGAATACAGTTCGAGGAATGCTTGTGTGAGATCGTCCTAAGTCTTGATGGTGCCCATGTCGAGAGAAGTGAACCATTTCAACACGGGTCCCGTCAGACTCTTCTGGAATAGGCAGATAAGCAACCTCTCTTCAGCATGAAGCTAGGCGAGGTCTCCACAATAGGCTTTGAGGTGTTAGATCGGGTAGCCTCTACCATTATATTTCTCAAATTTCAGAATATGAAAATTCAGAGGGGGAGTCGCCTCTGAGAAATAGCAAAGGTCTCAGAATTGGTAGGACCAGTGGTCTCTGCCCTACCCTTGTTGGAGTGTTTACTCTAAATCATTCACCCTCGCAAGGAGAGCATCTGGAGCTACTACAGTCGCGAATTGTGCAGCTGATGCGGGTGTTACGTACAAGTGATAATCCATGCAACTACTGGGTGATAGCCGACATTTGTTGTAGCTACGTGGTCATGAGATCATCAATTGTAGCTCCCAAAGATGGAGTTGGAAAGGGAACAGATGTGTCAGGTACCTGGAAACTCAATTGTCCGAGCTGGGGGGAAGCTACTACAGGAACAACCATAGTCGATTGGGTGCCTAAAAGCATATAGTCCTGAGAAGGAGTGGTTAAAGGAGCTTGGGAAATAGTCATGGCAACAGACTTGATAGTTGGAGCCCGAAAGGTAGCAGATGACCAAGATGATGAGCTAAAAGGTAGAGTGGCCACAGGGACATGGTATTGAGAGGGTGGGGGTCCCACCAAGGTGTAGGAAGGTCCTTCAGATGTTAGAGCAAAGGTGGAGACAACAGAGATGACAGGAACCAACACGAAGGATGGAGGGACCGAAATAGAGACCTCCTCCTTGACAACAGAGGGATGAGGCTCGTTGGTTTGTAGGACCATGGCGGACCATGAACGAGTACGGATCAGATTGTGACTGGGAATAAAATAGTGAAGCCTAGGACCAGCTATCGTCAAAAGTGACGAATAACTCAAGAGACGTGGTCGAAAACCAGGTCACATCAAATGTCAGTGAAAGGAAACTTCGAGCTCTGGCTAAGGAACTCGCACATTGACTGATACTGTTTGTTAAAAATGGGAAACAGATTAGAAAAGATGGTGCAATGTTTATGGTGGTATGAGTGCAAATGCATGAATGCCTCTAATATGCGCTCTCTCACAATCTAGGGGTGTCCTAACAAGCTGTCTACTCCAGGTTCACATGAGGGTAAATGGGTCTCCAACTCGAGGTTAGAAAGTAAAGGTTTCCATTCCAAATCCTTGCGAAAGCGTAGGTAGTGAATGGGTGGTGTGTTCGGGGCCTCGTCGTTTGCCAAAGCAGTAGGTTGTGCCCTCTACTGACCTCGACACGACCCTTGATAGGGGTGTGACCATGCCGATGGAACCCTGCATGACTTTATTTACCAATGTATGGAAGCACACACGGAGTCCCGATACGGTCACGGCGAAGATGGTGAATCCAGAGAAGAAGACTAGACTCGGAAACACCAAGGAAAGATAAGAAAGGATAAACAAAGGAGTCGCCACCTAGTCTTTTAATGGAAAGACGAGGAAAAACAAGATGAAGAAAACATGTATGCTTCGTGCCTAAAGGATGTAATGCATAAATCAATGAGGGCCAGAGAAAGGGTAAGGATTCTTGTTACGCATAGGGAAGGGGTTTGGCACCCCCATGCGCCTGAAGGACTTGGTCTTTCTAGGTTTCCTACTTGTTAAATGGTCTATTGGATGTGTGTTTGCCTATTCTTAATGCATATGCTAAAGATGACTGGAAAACAAGCCAAATCAAAGAGAAGAAATGAATAAAAGGGAAAAAGTTAATCTGAGGGACAAATAAAGCCATTGAAAACGCTGCTTTACTGTATGCCCATTGGCGATGAGGAAAATTGTGAAAATCGAGAAACTCTCGGAAAGCGTCACGTAAATCAACGGAAATTCAAAGAAATCCAAGAAAATCAAATTGGATAAAATAATCCTCATTCGGGACAATGTCAGCATTGTTAAGCCTGTTAATGTACGCCATCGGGCGATGGAAAGCCAAATCAAATCAAAAACGCGAAAATTGGAAGAAATCCAAGAAACAATGAAAAACCAAGCTTGAAATAGCTAGAAATGCGCGCACGATGCGAGGAAGAAAATACGAGAAAAGATGCATGAAAAATAGCAACAAAATGCATGTGAGAGTGTAAAAATGTGAATTCCAGGGGCTTTTGTGCAAAATTCCCAAATTCCGAATAAAAACTGAAATTTTGAAGCTAAATCATCAAAAAAAAAATAGAAAATCACATTTCATGTAATTTTGAAGAAATCTAGGGTCAAATGTGCAAATCTGTGCATTTTTACTCAAATTGAAGATTCCTAGGGTTAAAATGCAATTTTGCCATTAAAACATATATTTAATGCAATTCTGTGGAAATTAAAGGTAAAATATGCAAGAAAAAGAATCCATGTTTGAAAATAGGAAGTTCTAGGGATAATTATGTAATTTTAAACAAGAGAACATGCTTTCAGTGAGAAATCAATGAAATTCAGGTGTTAAAATGCAATTTAAGTCACATTTGAGCAAATATTTAAATTCCCAGGGTTTAATTAGCAATTTTGATAGAGAAATATGCTTTCAGGGTTATTTTAATGAAGCTCAGGGGTTTCACTGTAATTTAACTCTGTCGTCAATGACCGCTGAGACGCTCCTTTGGAGCATACCAAAGCCTGATCGAAGATCAGAAGACACGATGAGCAAGAGGAGAGGAGAAGAAGAGGATCTAACGGTCTGGATCACGGCCTCGATGGCTGGAAGAGGCTGCCCGTCTCCCTCGCCGTCGTGGCACTCCGGTGACGGCGCCGAAGAAGAAGGAGGTTGCTGGAGGGCCGCGGCGCATCGCTCAGGGGTCCAGGAAGCTCAGAGGTGCGATGAGGAACATTTCCCCTCTTCCAGAAGCAAGAATGGGACACTCCTTCTATCCTTGGACCTCGCTCACCGTCGATGCAATCCAACTCTAGCGAGCTCGACTGTGGAGGTGATCCAAGGCGTGTGGCTTGGCTTCGATGGCTTCGGAGTGCTAGGGGCACACTGTGGAGTGCTTCTAGATGCTCGGAGAGGCACGGTAGGGATAGAGGCACGCGATCAGTCGCTGTGTTCAGTCTTCTTCCCCGACGATGGTGAAACGTCGCGACTCCGGCGACCAGCTTCTGGAGGCTCAGTGAGGGGTTGAAACGGCACACTAGGGGTTGGATATGCAAGAGGGAGGTCCGCAAAGGAGGTATGAGCACTCTAGGGCAAGGTTCATGCCCTAGACTCGCACCCCCACCTAGATCGTCGGAAAACAACGCCAGCGAGGCCTAGGAACGCGATTTCGACCAGAGGAGACCTCTAGCTTCATTGGAATCGATCAAGGGAGGTATAGGGAGACCTAGGAGAGCATTTTGGACATAAATAGAAGTCAGTGGAGAGCATACCTGGACTAGCAGTGAGTTTGGCCGTCGAGAGCTCGTCGGAGGCCGCCGAAGCTCACCGGAGATGGCTGGAAACTCCAATTTCTCTCCTCCATGAGCTTCCTCCTTGATCCAAGATCACTCTGGTTGCTCTGATTGGGAGAAAAAGCTTTGGAAGACTCTCCTCTCAATTTTCCAAAATCTCATTTCTCACTTGCAAATAGGGCTATTTATAGGCTTCCAAATGGCTTGGTTGGTTGTTATGGTTAGAGTGAGAGGTGGTTAAGGTTGTTGGAGTGATGTGGGAAGTGGTTATGGTTGTTGGAGTGAAGTGGGAAGTGGTTAAGGTGGTTGGAGTGAAGTGGGAAGTGGTTAAGGTTGTTGGGGTTTGACTTATGGTTTAGGGTTTGACTTATGGTTTAGAATTTGACTTAGGGTTTGACCTAGATTTAGGGTTTGGATTAGGGTTTCGAAGTTGGTTTCGGTCTTAACCTAGGGTTTAAGGTTTGGATTAGGGTTTTGAATTTGGTTTAGGTCTTAAATAAGGGTTTAAGGTTTGGATTAGGGTTTTGAATTTGGTTTAGGTCTTAAATAAGGGTTTAAGGTTTGGATTAGGGTTTAACCTACGTTTTAGGGTTTTTCTAGGGTTTTTAGGGTTTTTTAAGGTTTTTATGGTTTATTTAGGATTGTTTAGGGTCTTCCAAAGTTTTTTAGGTTTATTTAGGGTTTTATGGTTTTGGTTATTTTTTATGGTTTTTCCTAGGGTTTTTAGGATTTTTTAGAGTTTTTCTGGGGTTTTTAAGGATTTTTTTGGGTTTTGTATGATTTTTAGGGTTTTTCTAGGGTTTAGCTTGGATTTTAGGGTTTTGTTTGATTTTTAGGGTTTTATTTGGTTTTTTAGGGCTTTCCTATGGTTTTTACGATTGTTTAGGCTTTTGTCCATTCGCAAGCGTATTAGGGTGTCTACAGATGCCCCTCCCTGAGTGAGGTCGGAGGACGAACGGAACAGAGACCGATGCTCAAAGTTGATAAAGACAGTCCACCCCATCTTACAAGAAAAAGAGATAAGGAGGAGGAGATCATCGCTCGGAGTTGACAAAGATGCCCTATTTGAAGCTGCAAGAAAGAGTTAGTTAATGGCAACCAGGTACCAGTTGGTAAATACACCAGAAGTCCTGTCCTATCTCCTTGAACGCCACAATCGAAGCCCACATCACTGAAGGCAATATTAATGACAAATACTGACAAGTAGACAACCAATCAGCTCTTAAAAGACGACTGGTTATCATACTTGTCGAGAAAAATGATGGACAAGACACACGGTGCTTGCCGACCAAAAAGTGACTGGTCATGGAAGTCATCTGGGTAGTTCGAACTACCAGCCCATAGATGGAAGTTGGTGTAATCCACTTGGAGCACAACAAAAGAGGACACCATTGATACCAAACTCTTTGAGTAAGGACTGAATGGGGCATGGAAGGTTTCAGACCTACCGACCAAGAATGGAATAATTGGTAAGTGTCGAACTTACCGACTAGAAGGGAGAATGGTAAGTTTCTGACTTACCGACAAAAGTGAGAATGGTAAGTTTCAAACATACTGGTCAAAAAGAAGATTGGTAAGTTTTGGACTTATCGGCTAAAGGGAGCATGGTAAGTTTCGGACTTACCGGCCAAAAGGGAGAATCGTAAGTTTTGGACTTATCAGTCAAAAAAAAGAATGGTAAGTTTCGGACATACAGGCCAAAAGGGAGGATGGTAAGCTTCGGACTTACCGACCAAAAGGGAGAATGGTAAGTTTCGGACTTACCGGCCAAAAGGAGGAATGATAAGTTTCGAACTTTTCGGCCAAAAAGGAAAATAGTAAGTTTCGGACTTACCAGCCAAAAGGGAGAATGGTAAGTTTCAGACTTATCGACCAAAGGGAGAATGGTAAGTTTCGGACTTTCTAGCCAAAATGGAGAATGGTAAGTTTCTAACTTACCGGTCAAAAGGGAGAATGATAAGTTTTGAACTTACCAGCCAAAAGGGAGAATGGTAAGTTTCAGACTTACCGACCAAAAGGGAGAATGGTAAGTTTCAGATTTACCGGCCAAAAGGGAGAATGGTAAGTTTCAGACTTACTGGCCAAAAGGGAGAATGGTAAGTTTCAGACTTACCGGCCAAAAAGGAGAATGGTAAGTTTCAGACTTGTTGGCCAAATGGGAGAATGGTAAGTTTCGGACTTACAGGCCAAAAGGGTGAATGGTAAGTTTCTGACTTACTGGCCAAAAGGGAGAATGGTAAGTTTCGGACTTACCGACCAAAGGGAGAATGGTAGGTTTCAAACTTACCGGTCAAACGGGAGAATGGTAAGTTTCGGGCTTACCGACCAAGAAGGAGAATGGTAAGTTTTGGACTTACCAGCCAAAGGAAGAATGGTAAATTTCAGACTTATCGACCAGAAGGGAGAATGGTAAGTTTCAGACTTACCGACAAAAGTGAGAATGGTAAGTTTCAGACTTACCGGCCAAAAGGGCGAATGGTAAGTTTCTATCTTACTGACCAAAAGGGAGAATGGTAAGTTTCGGACATACCGACCAAAGAGAGAATGGTACGTTTCGGACTTACCAGCCAAACAGGAGAATAGTAAGTTTCAGACTTACCGACCAAGAAGGAGAATGGTAAGTTTCGGACTTACCGGCCAAAGGGAGAATGGTAAATTTTGGACTTATCGACCAGAAGGGAGAATGGTAAGTTTCGGACTTACCGACAAAAGTGAGAATGGTAAGTTTCAGACTTACCGGCCAAAAGGGAGAATGGTAAGTTTCGGACTTATAGGCCAAAGGGAGCATGGTAAGTTTCGAACTTAGAAGTCAAACGGGAGAATGTTAAGTTTTGGACTTACCGGCCAAAAATGAGAATGGTTAGTTTCGGACTTACAGGCCAAATGGGAGGATGGTAAGTTTCGGACTTACCGACCAAAAGGGAGAATGGTAAGTTTCAGACTTACCGGCCAAAAAGGAAAATGGTAAGTTTCAGACTTACCAGCCAAAAGGGAGAATGGTAAGTTTCGGATTTACCACCAAAGGGGAGAATGTCTTTGAACTTCGTCCTTCCGAACGCGAATCTGGGAGACAAGGAGGCAGGGGTCCTAACAAACTATTTAGCCAAAAGGATTTGCCAAAGGATCTTATTTAAGTACCATCGCACCCTGAATCTTATTTAAGGCTGCTATGGGGGATGTCAGTTGAAACAACGAAGTGCCCTACTATAGTTGTCATTTTGTAGGAGCCATTATGTGATGAATGTCACTTCTCTATGAGAATGTGCGCCTGACCATCATTTAGAAGATAATCCACACCCAGCAATCTCAGAACAGTCCTTCTTTCACAGAGCAGCTTACATGCCCCTAGTCGAAGGCTCTAGTTCAGTAAGTTGATGTCCTATTGGGCGCTTGATACGTGACCTTTGACCATAGAACAATTGACATGACCATGGTCGAAGATTCTAGTTCAATTACACTGTAGCTGGTGTTTTGTATATGACTTTTGACAAAATTGCAGCTGACATTCCCCTGGTATTGGACTAGCTGGACATCACTTGAGGGTATTGGTTCTTGGATACCAGACTATAAATACAGATGTTTCTTGAACCATTGACGTACTTGAGACCATCAAGTGATACATTCATCAAGTGACTAGAAGTATGTATACCCACATGCCATCCTGTATTGTATTTGGAAGGCGGAAGGAATCAGGGCAACTCGATAAAGCCTTTGATCTAGATTGTAGCTTGCTTCTAGCTGGTATGTTTAAGATGTGTTTTGTTCAACCTTGGTGTTTAGATAGCTCTGTATTTCGCCGCACTATTGTAGGACATTCTCCTGATTGTATTCGCCAAATTTTGAATTGCTGCATAGAGTCCATAATCATGTTGTTGTCTCCGCTATTCACATGATGTGTAGATCCTGATCAGAGAACAACTGACTTGCCCTTGATCAACCAAGTAAGAGATTGTGTGAGCCCAGCCAGAGAGAAGCAAACATGCCCCTAACATTAAAGGTGAATGATGCCCAATGAAAACAAAATTCAGATCTGGGGATACCACGGCAAAATAGATGCCTCTGGCATCGAGTTAGGCCATTACAGGAAGTGTTGGGCACCATTCGAAATTGTAAAGACTTGAGGATTATACTGTGACTGTAGGCACAATTTGAATCACTGAAATGGTGTAGACTGATTTTGGTTTAGGCTAGAGACACTTATTCACTGACTGGAGGCATGTATATTTATCCACCGTCCGGAGCTAGACTATGACGGCAGGAAGTAATGTGATACATCAAAGTCTGTCTTAGGCTGGCTATTCTCCATTCTACTACTTATTATGTCATTGTGCTCTTGCTGCAAACATGTATTTGGCTATGTTATCCTTAGGCATTCCACAAACTGTGTTTACCACACCCAAACTGTTGTAGCGGAATTATTGTCACACTACTGATTCTGTAGGTTCGTGTAGCTCGTACACTAACTGGTGTCCTCATTTTATATACACTTTGACTACTGAGGAGCTAAAATGTCCTTGGCTAAAAGCACTTGGAACAAGTCTTGTTGAACAAGTCGATATGCAAACAAAAAGACTCATCCAAGCAAGGCTATGATGATTATTATTATTGTTGTGGACTCTATTATTGTGAGCAATTTAGTTATTTAAGAGTGAATTTTTTTGTTTGATCAAGAAATGCATGCCTTGTGATTTTAGTTGCTTGTTTTTTGTATTCACTGTTTGGCTTGTTCAATGAGTTCATTATTTGGATCGTTTGCATGTTTAGTTCAGCTGTTTGTTTGCCCTTAGTTAGGATGGAAAGTTGTATGACTGTTAGAAGAGGATGACACCTTCGACTCAGTTGCCACTATAGATATTTGCAAGTCATCAGGTGGCTCTCAATGGGTAGTGGTGCACTCGAACTCACTGTAAGATAGCGTAATGGACCTGGCTCCATGCCAAACTCTTTAAGGTCCTGCACCTGCTTTTTCTTTTTAATATCATTTTCTTTTCTTTTACTCCCTCATAGATATGCGGTTTCACTATACCCTTGTCTTGGAGGTAACAAGCGCCTGATCTATTTAGCAGGCCATTATTGCAAGAGGGTGAGTCAGTCCCTCAAAGGTGTGATTTTACTGAGCACATACTCCAACTCCTCTCCATGGTACGGCAAGGGTAGAGCTACAACACACGCCTGTCACTCTTGGGCTGACTTCTTCCTTTGCCTTCTGTCTTCTCTATTCTTTTATGCCCTTGTGAATGTATGTTTTATTTTCTGGCTCACGCTCTCATTCGCCCCTAATATTTTTTCTCCCTCTTGGAGGTGCAGAATCCTTGTGGAGCTTGGACAATTCGTCTGGCTTTGATGTTTGGTGGCTCCCTTGCTACATTGGTCGTCTAAGTAGTGACAACTAAGGAGGGATAATCCATTCTGACATTGGTGAGCTTTTCCAATTTTCATCATCAGGCAGATTATTATTGACAAGCAAACTATCTTCTTTAATTGTTCTTGATGTTTTTCCCTGTTTTGTGTTTTTTCTCTTCTTCTTTTTTCAACTTTTGTGCTTTTCTGTTTTTTTGTGTTTTGATAAATGGTGATGCAAAAAGAAAACAAAGGGAACAAAGGAAAAGCATACAACTCTAGTCCTTGTTGTTGCTGTTTTGTCGATGCCATTGGGGTTCAAAGTAACTCCTTGTAGTACCACTAGAAACCAGAATCAAGGCAGGTGTAACCGAAGCCATCAAAACCATTATTGAAATTGAGACTGTCACTGTGAATGTCGAATCTGCTGGTAGCATTATGATTGTATCTCTGTTGGAGCTGACATCTGCTGTGATGGCTGTCTCCTACCATATCCTGGGTACCTACACGTGCTGGGTTAGATCGGTGCATGGCAAACTGGCAAACTTTAGGTTAGGCCCCCGCAAAGGAACAAGAACAAGAGTGGCACACATGAGTGTCGCCAGACAGAACTGAGAAAAGAAAAAAGGACAAACTAGGCAAATGAGGAATAGAAACATGAGTGGCATATGAGAATGTTGCCAAATGGAAGCTAAGAGAGGACAAACTAGGCAAATGAGGCCAAATGGATTCCCTAGGAAAGAACTAGGAGAAAGAGGGAAACCTATGAAGTTCTAGTATCCTCAGAGCTTATCGGCTTAGACACGGTAAGGTCGACTATTCTAGGGTGTGCACGTGTGTGTGCGGGTGTGTGTGCAAGTGTATGTGTGGGATGCCTCCTGTGTGTTGACGACAATGTTCCCATTGTCAATCAAATCCAGGACAACATTTTGGAGAGCGTGACACTTGTTTGTCGAATGTCCACGAATGCGATGGAATTGGCAGAACAAGTTAATCTTATACCACCACGGAAGCAGGTCCGGTGGTGGAAGAATCTCCGGTAGCTGCCGAAATGGCACAACTTTGGGAATGATGTCGCTCAACAAATCCTAGAGTGGGGTGAAGCCTCTTTCCTTACAGCTACGCCGACTTTGTTGCTGTTGTTGCCCCTGCTGAACTGACGCAATGGGACACGTCGATTCAACGATGGTGTGTGGATGTGTAATGTGGACTGAATTAGATGCTGGTGAGGATAAAGACATGGATGTGGGTGCTGCATCTCGTGTCTCAACAACAATAGTCCAACTGTCAATCATAGTCTGAACGACATCCCGTAATGTGTGGCAATTATCAGTCGTTTGACCTGAGGCTTGATGATAATCGCAGTATGCGCTCACGTCGTACCATGGAGGGTGTGGAGTTGGTGGGAGACGCAGATCCGAGAGTCTCAGAAGCTACACAACCTGATGAAAAACAATGCGCAATGGCTCACCCAGTGGAGTGTTGTCACTTTCAGCGCGACGACCTCGCTTCTTCTTAGGTTGCTGTCCTTGTTGAGCCGATGCAACAGGATGCATTTGCTTGACAGTGGAAGATGTGCGCCTAGTGTGCAGTGACGACCTACGTGTTGGGACCTGCTCCTGATGCTGAGATGATTTCTGAGTATGCTATGATGTGTGTGGTGTTAAGCGCGAGAGCAGCAGCTGTGGCACCGGTATAGCTCTGGGTGACGGACTCGAGAAATGTTGTTCTCTCGCACAACTAATGGGTTGATTCTTAAGTTTCTGTGATCAATGCTGTGATCAATGCAATTGTGGTGCCGGAGGCAGAGATAACGCCCCCATCACCGAAGCGTTGTGATGCTGGGGTGATGGTATGGGCAATAATGTAGTGGGGTGAGCCTGCAATGCTATAGTGGTCTGCACTGAAACCTCAGAAGTCGAAAGAGGAGGACTCTCAACATGATCAAGAGAAAGGACTATGTGCTTGAACCCTTGGGCCAAAGATCTCAAGTACTTAGCCTGTGTGGTCGATGACTCGTCAAAAGATAGGTTAGAGGGCAAGAGCGGAACAGGAATGGCCCCTAAAACAGATGAAACTGCAGCTAGTTGAACTCCTGAAACAAGAGGGCCCGAGAGATAGGATACAGCTAGCAGAACTTCTGGGACCCGCGTGGTAGTAACCGCAGTCGGATCAGTGATGGGTCCTAGATCAGCTTGTGTTCGCCATTGTCCCGGAAGAGGAGATAAGGATCCTCCATGATTCCCAAATCGGAACACACAGCGGGAAGAAGAAGCAATCAATGTGAGAGAAGGCGGATCTGAGTGTGGGACCCCCTTCAGAACAATAACCGAAGGCTTGCGGGTCTGCAGGGCCATGGCAAACCGCAAGCAAAACAAAAGGAGCCACGGAAAAAAGACAAACGCACGAACTCTTAGACGAACTACAGTCAAAAGTGACCAACAGCTCGGAAAAGGCAAGAGAAAACAACCACGGGAGGCCACCCACGATGGAGACACCTGAGCTCCTAGCTGAGGATCTCGCAACAAGCTACTTGGAAAACAAGCAAGAGAAATAGGTATCAAAACCTAGACAACGACACAAAGACAAATGTGAGTTATTAAAGTGGCATGCCATGGCACACAATGCAGATGAATGTTTTAAAGTGTACTCTCTCACCATGCATGTCCAATATGGGGTTGACCACATGGGACGCACTCATGGGTTTCATGTTTTGCCTCTGGTCAGAAAAGTAGGTTCCTGTTCTAAATCCTAACCGAAGCGCAGGCGGTGAACGAGTGGTGTGTTGGTGGCCTCGTCTCATGCAGTAGCATGGAGATGTACCCTCGACTAGCACTGACACGAACTCGGACAAGGGGGGACAAACTAGCAACACGTCCTATGCCAAAGCTATAGAATGGGCTACTAGAATTGTCCTTCGTGAACTATGGGTGGACTTAGAGGAGAAGATGCATGCTTTCTAAAATGATCATTCATGCAATATACTTTTGTGCCTTTTACTTGCATTTTATCAAACCATGGGGGATTGTAAGCATTTGTCTCTAATTATGCCTTTTTATTTGTTTGTCTTAGTTTGTGTTTTTTATTTTAACTAAATAGGGAAGCAAACATGTCTCTACTCTCCTACTCATGGCAATTACAAAAAAGGGACAAAACACACTATCATGGCATTTAAATAGTCACTCAATGAGGCAAAAGGCATGAATATGACATTTGATAATTTAGAGCTCACAAGTAAGTGAATAAAAGCAAGTATCTCAACAAGAAGCATGAATTAGGTCATGTGCATGTGCAGTGGCATGGCAATAGTGTAAAAAGGCACAAAAGGGCATGTTCAGTGAAATATGTACAAGCAAACAGAACAAGCAAGCAAACATGAAGTATAGACCAAAGACAAGTAAGAAAACCAAAACGAAAGCTAGAACTCAGTTATCCCTAGTGGAGTCGCCAATTCCTGTGACCATGCCGGAGGAACCCTACACGGCTCTCCTTACTGGTGCGTGGAAACACACGAGGGGTCTCGATACAGTCACGGCGAAGATGGTGAATCCGGAGAAGAAGACTAGACTCAGAAACACCAAGGAAAGATAAGAAAGGATAAAAAAAGGAGTCGCCAGCTAGTCTTTTAATGGAAAGACGAGGAAAACCAAGAAGAAAACAAGATGAAGAAAACATGTATGCTTCGTGCCTAATAGATGTAATACACAAATCAATGCGGGCCAGAGAAAGAGTAAAGATTCTTGTTACACATGGGGAAGGGGTTAGGCACCCCCATGCGCCTGAAGAACTTGGTCTTTCTTGGTTGCTTACTTGCCAAATTATCGATTGGATGTGTGCTTGCCTATTTTGAATGCATATGCTAAAGATGACTGGAAAACATGCCAAATCAAAGAGAAGAAATGAATAAAAGGGAAAAAGTTAATCCGAGGGACAAACGTAGGCATTGAGAATGCTGCTTTACTGTACGCCCGTGGGCGATGAGGAAAATTGTGAAAATTGAGAAACTCTCGGAAAGTGTCACGCAAATCAGCAAAAATTCGAAGAAATCCGAGAAAATCAAATTACGGAAAATAATCCTCATTACAGACAATGTCGGCATTGTTAAGCCTGTTAATGTACGCCCTCAGGCGATGGAAAGCCAAATCAAATCAAAAACGCGAAAATTAGAAGAAATCTGGGAAATGATGAAAAATTAAGCTTGAAATGAGCTAGAAATGTGCGCACGATGCGAGGAAGAAAATACGAGAAAACATGCATGAAAAATAGCAACAAAATGTGTAAAATGTATGTGAGAGTGTAAAAATGTGAATTCCAGGGGCTTTTGCGCAAAATTACAAAATTCTAAAGCTAAATCATCAAAAAAACATTGAAAAACACATTCCATGTAATTTTGAAGAAATCTGGGTTCACATGTGCAAATTTGTGGATTTTTAGTCAAATTGAAGATTCCTAGTGGTCAAAATGCAATTTTGCCATTAAAACATGTATTTAATGCAATTCTGTGGAAATTCGGGGTAAAATATGCAAGAAAAAGAATCCATGTTTGAAAATAGGTAGTTCCTAGGATAAATCTATAATTTTACCCTAGAGAACATGCATTCAGTGACAAATCAGTGAAATTTAGGGGCTGAAATGCAATTTAAGTCACATTTGAGCAAATATTTAAATTCCCAGGGTTTAATTAGCAATTTTGACAGAGAAATATGTTTTCAGAGTTATTTTAATGAAGCTCAAGGGTTTCACTGCAATTTAATCACAGAAATATGCATTCAGAATTATTTTCATGAAATTTAGGGTTTTAAATGCAATTTTTGAACATATTTGAGTGAATGTTTGAATATCCAGGGTTTAATTTGCAAATTAGACAGAGAAATATGCATTCATAACTATTTCAACAAAGTTCAGGGTTTTCTATGCAAAATTCTGAACTTTATGCATGAAAAGAAATTCTGGGGGTTTTTGTCAAACTCTTAAGCATGGAAAACATTATTAAGAAAGCTCAGAGGAAACATTGCAATATTTTCAAATCAAACTTTATTCAAACGATTTTAAAAAATGCAAGGACCTAATTGTACGAAAAACGGACCTACTTATAAGAAAAGAAGGACCTAACTGTAAGAGAACAAAAAGTTCAGATGTTTCATTAAAAGAAAACTTATTTTTTATTTTTTAAAAAGAAAAGGGATCGACGACGCTGGCGACAAAACTCCCCCATCGACGACTGCAAGGGAAGCTCCTTCAGAGCATCCCAAAGACTGATCGAAGATCAGAAGACACAATGAGCAAGAGGAGAGGAGAAGAAGAGGATCTAACGGTCTGGATCACGGCCTCGATGGCTAGAAGCGGTTACCTATCTCCCTCGCCGTCGTGTCAATCTGGTGACAGCGCTGGAGAAGAAGGAGGCTGTTGGTGGGCCGCGACACATCACTCAGGGGTCCAGGAAGCTTAGAGGTGCGATGAGGAACATTTCCCCTCTTCCAAAAGCAAGAATGGGACACTACTCCCATCCTCGGACCTCGCTCGCCGTCGACGCGATCCAACTTCAGTGAGCTCGACTATGGAGGTGATCCAAGGCTCGTGGCTGGGCTTTGATGGCTCCGGAGTGCAAGGGGCGCGCCGTGGAGTGCTTCTGGATGCTCGGAGAGCCACGATGGGGCTGGAGGCACACGATCAGTCACTGTGTTCAGTCTTCTTCCTCAGCGACAGTGAAACGTCGTGACTCCAGCGACCAGCTTTTGGAGGCTCAACGAGGGATTGAAACGGCGCACTAGGGGCTGGATAAGCAAGAGGGATGTCCAGGAAGGATGTTCGAGTACTCTAGGGCAAGGTTCATGCCCTGGACTCGCACCACCACCTAGGTCCCTGGAAAACGATGCCGGCAAAGCCTAGGAACGCGATTCCTACCAGAAGGGCCCTCTAGCTCCGTTGGAGTCGATCAAGGGAGATAAAGGGAGACCTATGAGAGCGTTTTGGACATAAATAGAAGTCAGTGGAGAGCATACCTGGACTGGCAGTGAGTTTGGCCGTCTGAGCTTGCCGGAGACCATCGGAAACTCCAATGTCTCTCCTCCACGAGCTTCCTCCTTACTCGAAGATCACTCTGGTTGCTCAATTTTCCAAAATCTCCTTTCTCAATTGCAAATGGGGTTATTTATAGGCTTCCAAATGGCTTGGTTGGTTGTTATGGTTAGAGTGGGAGGTGGTTAAGGTTGTTGGAGTGAAGTGGGAAGTGGTTATGGTTGTTGGAGTGAACTGGGAAGTAGTTAAGGTTGTTGGAGAGAAGTGGGAAGTGGTTAAGGTTGTTGGGGTTTGACTTATGGTTTATGATTTGACTTAGGGTTTTACTAGATTTAGGGTTTGGATTAGGGTTTTGAATTTGGTTTAGGTCTTTACCTAGGGTTTAAGGTTTGGTTAGGGTTTTGAATTTGGTTTAGGTCTTAACCAAGGGTTTAAGGTTTGGATTAGGGTTTAACCTAGATTTTAGGGTTTTTCTACGGTTTTTAACATTTGTTTAGGGTTGTTTAAGGTTTTTCTGGTTTATTTAGGATTCTTTAATGTTTTCCAAAGTTATTATGGTTTTGGTTAGTTTTTTAGGGTTTTTCCTAGGGTTTTTATGATTTTTTAGGGTTTTACAGTTTTGTTTGGTTTTTTAGGGTTTTCCTAGGGTTTTTAGGATTTCTTTGGATTTTTCTAAGGTTTTTAGGATTTTTTAGGGTTTTATTACAGTTTTTAGGATTTTTTAGGGTTTTGTATGATTTTTAGGGTTTTTGTAGGGTTTAGCTAGGCTTTTAAGGTTTTGTTTGATTTTTGGGGTTTTGTTTGATTATTTGGGCATTGTTTTGTTTTTTAGGGTTTTCCTAGGGTTTTTAGGATTCGTCAGTGCTTTGTCCATTTGCAAGCATATTGGGGTGTCTACAGATGCCCCTCCCAAAGCAAGGTCGGAGGACAAATGAAACAAAGACCGATGCTCAGGGTTGACAGAGACACCCCACCCCTTCTTATAAGAAAATGAGATCAGGAGGAGGAGATCATCGCTCGGAGTTGACGAAGATACCTTGTCTGAAGCTGCTAGAAAGAGTTAGTTAATGGCAACCGGTTACCAGTCGATGAATACACCCGAAGTTCCGTCTTATCTCCCTGAGCGCCACAATCGAAGCCCACATCATAAAAGACAATATTAATGACAAATGCTGACAAGTTGACGACCAATTAGCTCTTAAAAGACGACTGGATATCATACTTGTCGAGAAAAACGTCGGACATGACACATGGTGCTTGATGATCGAAAAGTGACTGGTCACAGAAGTCATCCAGGTAGTTCGAACTACCATCCCACAGATGGAAGTTGGTGTAATCCACTAGGGCACCATTGATACCAAACTCTTTGAGTAAGAACTAAATGGGGCATGGTAGGTTTCGGACCTACTGACCAAGAATGGAATAATTGCTAAGTTTCGGACTTACCGACCAGAAGAGAGAATGGTAAGTTTCTGACTTACTGGCTAAAGGGAGAATGGTAAGTTTCAGACTTACCGGTGAAAATGGAGAATGGTATGTTTCGGACTTACTGGCCTAAAGGGAGAATGGTAAGTTCTGGTCTTATCGACCAAAGGGAGAATGGTAAGTTTCGGACTTACTGGCTAAAAGGGAGAATGGTAAATTTCGGATTTATCGACGAAAGGGAGAATGGTAAGTTTCGAACTTACCGACCAAAAGGGAGAATGGTAAGTTTCGGACTTACCAGCCAAAAGGGAGAATGGTAAGTTTCAGACTTACCGGCCAAAAGGAGAACCATTGAAGTACTTGAGACCATCAAGTGATACATTCATCAAGTGACTGGAAGTATGTATACCCACATGCCATCCTGTATTGTACTTGGAAGGCGGAAGGAATCGGGGCAACTTGATAAAGCCTTTGATATGGATTGTAACTTGCTTCTAGCTAGTATGTTTAAGATGTCTTCTATTCAACCGTGGTGTTTAGATAGCTCTGTATTTGGCCACATTACTGTAGGACATTCTCCTGATTGTATTCGCCAAATTTTGAATTGCTGCATAGAGTCCACAATCATACTGTTGTCTCCGCTATTCACTGGATGTCTAGATCCTGATCAAAGAACAACTGACTTGCCCTTAATGAACCAAGTAACAGATTATGTGAGCCCAGCCAGAGAGCAACTAACATGCCCCTAGCATAAAAGGTGAATGATGCCCAATGAAAAAAAAAAGTTAGATCTGGGGATACCAAGGCAAAATAGATGCCTCTGGCATTGAGTCAGGCCATCACAGGAAGTGTTGGGCACCATTCGAAAATGTAAAGACTTGAGGATTATACTGTAACTGTAGGTACACTTTGAATCACTGAAATGGTGTAGACTGATTTTGGTTGAGGCCAAAGACACACTTATTCACTGACTGGAGGCATGTATATTCATCCACTGTTCGGAGCTAGACTCCGACGGCAGGAAGTAATGTGATACATCATAGTCTGTCTTAGGCTGGCTATTCTCTGTTCTGCTACTTATTATGTCATTGTGCTTTGGCTGCAAACATGTATTTGGCTGTGTTATCCTCAGGCATTCCATAAACAGTGTTTACCACACCAATTTCTCTCCTCCACAAGCTTCCTCCTTGCTCCAGGATCACTCTAGTTGCTCTAATTGAGAGAAAAAGCTTTGGAAGACTCTCCTCTCAATTTTCCAAAATCTCCTTTCTCACTTGCAAATGGGGCTTTGTATAGGCATCCAAATGGCTTGGTTGGTTGTTATGGTTAGAGTGGGAGGTGGTTATGGTTGTTGGAGTGAAGTGGTTAAGGTTGTTGGAGTGAAGTGGGAAGTGGTTAAGGTTGTTGGGGTTTGACTTTTGATTTAGGGTTTGACTCTTTTTTTTTTTTGGTCCTGGAAATTATCGAGCCCTAGGAGACCCTAAAATTGATATCTCAAAAGGTTCACAATTACATAAAGGGAGGATGCCAGCCAAAGCCCCAAAGAAAACAGGACCTGAGGCAACAAAACTATTTGCGCCTAGTACGAAGGTAGGGCAGGCCACCCTTTTCCAAACACAAGATCCCTTTTATAAAATTCAGCAGCTCGCATAAAGCACTCGTTCTTATGGATTGCTGGGAGTCCACGGCAAGATTGGCCAAAAAATCGACAGCCGCATTCGCCTCCCTGTAAATGTGAGAGATGGATTTGGATTGCCTCACCAGGAACGAGACGCCCCTCCACTCATTCCACAGGCTCCAGTCAAAACAGCGACCCCCCTGTAGCATGTTCACAAGGATCTCGGAGTGAGATTCAATAACCAGGTTCGACAGCTCTAGGCCCAGCGGCATGTACAAAGCTAAGTTGTCCTTCATGTTGAAAAAAATCTATAAGTACATTTTGATGATAACAAATGAAATGTGATTAATTGTTAATAATCACTTAAGAAAATATGAAATATTCAAGTATTGAATATGAAAATCATTTACAAAGGCATAATATTCATTTATGTATAA
>JAMKQA010019207.1:0-13669 GCA_024699735.1 Posidonia australis
GTTGGCACATCCACAGCCGAAGCGACAACGCCGTGACCGACGCCACTATACCCCTTTAGTGGAGCCGTTGAGCATGGTGTTCCCCAAAGTCGCATCTTTGCTGAGGTTACCAGAGGTACGCCCTCCACCTAATCTGCTGCCATCCTGGTACAATGCTAACGCGTTCTGCAATTTCCATCGTGCGGCTGGCCACACGACGGACAATTGCTTCACACTCAAGGACGCTGTCCAGGATCTGATTGACCAGATGGTCATTGTGATTGACACCCAGGAAGCCACCCCAGCACGTTCCCCAGTAGCACATCCAGCGCAGTAGGCACAGCCAGCACACCCTAGCATAGTTAGTCAGCCTTTGCTACAGCATCCGCCTCTGGGAGCGCCAGGTTCCTCGAGAGTTAATTTTGTTTCCTCTTCTCCTTCTGGGACAGTTTTTTCCCCTATCTGTCCCACCACCTTGATTCATGATGTATCTTCTCCTTTTCCCCATCATTTATATCGTTCCTTCTCGATAACGCCGAGGAATCCATTTCTGTGATCCGTCATGCTGTCGAGTCGGAGAACCCTAAGGTGCCACCAGTAGCTCACACCCAACCTCCAGCTCCAGTTTATCTAGCAGCCTGGCCCCAGTCCAGACCAGCACAGCCAACACGCCCTCGGATTCACCAATACCCTTACCTGTACTACCAGCACTTCCAGGTAGATACCCCTGCTCACCCTAATCTTTCAACCCCACTTGTACAGTTAGCAACCCGTCCTCCGGTTGTTGTTACTTTGACCCGTGACATGCATCGTGTTCCTCACAACTATGCCACAAGAATGTGCACAGAGGTGACACGATCGAGTGGAGTATACAAACCCGCAGCCACCAGGCCTAACCCCTTAACTCAAGTCCCTAGCCAGCAGGCCTAGTCATCTAGGCCACCAGCACCTATAGCAATAACCCCTGCCCAGTCTCAGGCACATTCTCCTCAGCCACCTAGGCCTAGAGTAGCATCATCCTACCCCACCACTAGCAACCAGCCTTCAGCTGACATCATCGCCCAGCTGAAGAAGGTTCGAGCCGACATTTCCATTTGGGATCTTATTCATACATCGGTCGAGCATAGGGAAGCTTTTCTTAGGGTCTTTTAGGCAGCCCGTGTATCCTAGTCTATAGAGCCTGCCACCCTATGGAACATGGTAGGAATGATCACTGCACCTCAGGTCATCTCCATCTCCAGCTAGGAGCTACCTCCTTCTGGCACCAACCACAATTCCCCCTTGTTCATCACCACGCAATATCAGAGTTTTCGCATCCCCCTCACGCTGGTGGACAATGGAGAAGGCCTTAATGTCTGCCCCTTGCGCACAACAAATGCATTCGGATTCAAGTCCGAGGATGTTATACCAGCTGTGAAAGGGATGACAGCCTTTGATAATATGCATCACGATGCACTTGGGTTCCTTATCATTCCCCTAACCATTGGCCCTGCCCACTTCGACGTGGAATTCTACGTCATTGACATTGAACCTTCTTTTAACCTCTTGCTTAGACACCCTTGGCTTCACAAGCATCAAATTATTCCTTCAACCCTCCATCGCATGATTAAATTCTGTTGGGATGATAATGTCGTTGTTGTCCTGGCAGATGACATAAAGAAGGTTGAGTCTGTCTCAGCTCTAACCCCACAAATTGTTCATTTTGATCCTAAGCCAACTGATGTTCTCTTCCGGGTCAATCAGTTTGAACCGGTTAATGTTATTCTTCCGTCAGAGCTTCCCGACCATTTGGTCACCTCTGGCAACCCCCACTTGATGATCGACAACCTGTGTCGCAAATGGGGATATGAGAAAGGATCGCCTCTTGGGCTTTACGATGAAGGAATCGCTGAGTCGATCGAAGTCGAAGAATGGATAGAGAAAGATGGTTTGGGATACGAACGAGGCAGTCAGAAGCGATTGTAGCGCCGGGGTAAGTCTTCCAGGATTGTTATTCCACGAGATTTATCCAACTTTATCAGCGTAGGCATTATGGATCCGAACCGCAGTTCCAACACAGTATCAGCATCATCAGCCTGGATTTGCCCAGAGGATTCGTGTCCAGATTACAGCCAGCCTGAACAGCAGAGCAGAGAGTAGGCAGAGCAATCAGTAGCTCAGGTTCCGGTCCAAGAGACAGATTCAGATGATGATATTGGGGATCTGAATTTGTTATTTCGGGAGCAGCTAGACATGCTTGAAGAGGATATAGTAGAGCATAACCGTAGAAGGAAGGGCAAAGCGGTTGCCATCACATCATCAGCAGACCTACCAATACCACCCCAGGACCAGGCTTCAATTATGGTCCTACAAGAAACAGATGAAAGGGATACTAGACTAGTGGAGTCAATCTCCTATTAGCCAGGAGGCGAGTCTAGTTGGTATTGGCAGCATAGGCCTCATCTCGAGGGTGAGGATCAGAGCCATGAAGCAAGCACGAGTGGGACTGATGGTGGCCCCACCGAGCAGCATCAGAAGCATCCGCATCAGAGGCACAAAAATACAAATGTCACTGTGACAGTCCTCAAGCGCCATCAGGGCGCAGAATCAGAGGAAGTCTTTTCAGTAGACATCACTGACCCGACATTTGAAAAGAAGCCTTGTCAGGGGGAGCAGTCATTCTAGAGGGCATGGACCATACGGAGCAATCAGAGCCTGTCAACGCCTCCTACTTAAAGAAGTACTATCAATGACTCTCAGTTGATCGTAATGCCTTGCATCGTGAGACATGCATCATTGTACAGCATAAATAATTCTTTGCATTCTTGTTCTTTTCTTCTTGCATAGCATCATCATTGCCCAATGAGGAAAATTGGGAGCCTGCCTGCGAAAGATGTGTCAAGTCCTCCTCATGTGCCACTATCCTAAGAGCTTAGGATGTGAGGGAGAGATTTAAGAGGAGTGGGCTAAGTGTGCAAATACCCATGGGACCTATATCTCGTGAGGGAGTTAAAATGTTAGGTCTAGAAAGAGAGTTAGCAACAAAAAATACACAAGACCTAGGAGCATAAAAAAGAAAAAAGGAGACAGAAGTAGCAGACAGAAGCTGAGCTCCACCGAGAGAGGCATGTAAACAACGTTACTCCTACCATTTTAGCTTGGAAAGGAGTAGAAGCACGCACTTACTATGCCCAAATGATCAAAGGGACTAGCCACCCCTTAAGCACAACAGAAGTAGCAGCCACCATCCTCAGCATAAGTGTTTATTACCTTCAAGCAGGAGTAGGGTCAGTTGGCATGCCTATGAGGGAGAAAAGAAAAAAGGAATCCTCAAAAAAGTAGGTATAGGACTCTAGGCATTTGGCATGAAGCCCATAAATCTAAAGGAGAGTCACCAATAACCTAAGTACTTAGGTCAGTATCACATGAGTCGAGGATAGGGTCACCTCCTATCGCTGGCAAAACAAGCTTCCTTGGCGCTGAGGGCACCAATGTATCAATTAGCCATTTCTTTGCGTTTCGCACAACATTATTTGTTTTGTAAAGCATTTTTTCACATTTCAACCAAGGGCATGTCAGCTGCCTTATGAGTCGTGTTAACATTTAGTTAGGGTGCATTTTTTAAGCATAATTGCAAAGCATCCTATTCACATCTCGACCAGGGGCATGTCGCCCGCCTTATGAGTCGTACAAGCATTTAGCAAGACGCATTTTTTTAGGCAAAGCATAGATTGCATTCACTTTGCAAGGCATGTTGCTCATATTTCGACCAGGGGCATGTTAGCTGCCTTATGAGTCGTGGTCTGAGCAAGCGAGCATTCAGCCGAGGGTATGATAGTCACTTCTTTTAAACGGAGGAATTTGAAATTAGAAACATATTGATCCTGGTTAGCAAATATGAACTTGCAAGAATCAGTAAACAATGCAAAGCAATATCAATGTTATTATGTCCTATTAGGAGTACAAATATCTAATCAATTCGAGGCCTCTTTGAATTGCTAGCCTCCATGCTATCGCTGCCACTAGGCGGATCCTCGCTCAGGGGCCACATCTCTCTGATGTCCGCCTCATACCTAGCTGTTTAGCCAAAGCCTTTGACGATGGCAAGAATGGAAGACTTGACGCCAGCACTCATCTGTTGGGCCAACTCAGTAGTGGATGCGAAGGAGCCCGCTACATACATTTTCAGTCTATCTGGGCAAGGGCTTTGCTCTATGGAGTCCAGGCAGAAGCCAATCTGGCGAAGAACCCGAACGGGATGGTACTCCCCACCTCCAGAAAATCCAGGGAGGACCACGAGTCGCATGTTCGTGGTGTTAAAAATGGTAGTGAAATTCTGTGATGCAGAGGATATGATGCACCATGTCACAGAATCTGCATTGAGATTCCGCAGCTTGTCACACAAATGAAGCACCCTCGGAAGTGACCTCGAGTGATGGGTGCAGCTGTAAGCATCAAAGGCGCAAGGCCGAGGTCGCAGAATCTTCACCCCCATGTGAGCAGCAAACCAGACCTGGCAAAAAGGGAACTACGGTTAATTAAAGCACCGCAGAATATTATGAATGGTCAGATGATCTGCTTACCTACACTAAGGCGCCATATCCATAGAAGTGGTGAGATCGCCTCGATGCCCGGTGCAAGCCTACAAAGGTTTCGGCAAGCAGAATTGGAGCTAGGTCGGTTTGACGAACCACTACCGCCCAGGCTATCTCGGCCACCTCAATAGCCACAGTTGTCTGGCCGTGACTGAAAATCAGCTCCCCAAGGAAGTGCAGCACAAAGTAGAAAAGCCACAGAGGCTTTGTGGAGCGGGCACCAATGATGCTATCGAAGTAATCTAGGCGTATCATGGGAGTAGGACCATCTCGGCAGATGATGCTTTTCTCACATTCTTCCTTGGCAACGCCCGTGAGACGGCTCACGACGTGGACATAGCTATCGTGGTAGAAAAACACAAAGGGAGACAAAAAAGGTGACAAGCCACAGATGCGCCTGACCTCCTCCAAGGTAATGGTCATTTCCACCTGCCTGAAGCGGAACACGTGCAAGGCTGGCTTCCAGAAATGGGCCATGGCACATAACAGATGCCAATTAACCTCTACCTTGGCAATACTGAGGAGGGAGGATGATATGCCCTAAGTCTTCAGTTGTTCTCGACCATTAGGCGTCAATGCGTCAATCCAGCCGCACAAAGCATCCAAGCAGTACCTTGGGGTCTCCATGGTTGGATAACTCTGCAAATACAAGCCATAATTAGCCGTGGCAGTAAGAGATGCAGAAAAAAATTCAGCGGTATATTGCATGCAAAAATCAAGTATAAAGGCATATACAAGAAAATCCTGTTCGTAAGAGACAAAATGCCAAGAACCAGCAGTAAAATACAAGAAAATCTGCAAGCAACTGGCAACAGAAAAAATCTACCGAGGAACAAATTTGCCATGCAAAATAGGAGAAAGTCTACAAATAATCAAGTCCCTTCATAACATGCATCCTAACATGCATAATCTTCAAGAAAAATCTGCGGCAATACAGAGAGCTGGTGGCAATACAAAAAAAATCTGCTGTGAAAGAAGAAAGAAAATCCGCAGGATAGCATAGATGCAGAGGAAGTTTATAATATAATGCATAGTCTGCAAAAAGCTAGCAAAGATAACAGAAATAGCTTGATTAAAACCCAGCAGAATATAGCTATGCAAAGAGGAGCATGCAAAGGACATCTGCTGTAAAGACAGGAATAATGAAATCTGCATGAAGCAAAAAAAAAACAGTAGTAGGCCATACAATGATAGCGTATGCGTTCGTGCTCAAAAACAGGGTTGCTGTGCTTTCTCTTCACGAGAGGCGGCGGCTTTTCTCGTAAAAAACGAGGTTTTTATAGGGAAGCAAAAGGGATTTGTATCAGGAAAGGAAACAAAACTCGCCATTTCTAGGGACGCACCTATATGGCGCAGGAAACTACCGCACCTAGGCGGCGCACCAAGGTGGCGCAAATAAGTGGTGCCCAGAAAGACAAAGATTCAGCAGCATCAGTTCAGATTCTCTACCTCGCCAAAATCGGCGCCATTTGCTTAACCCAGCATGGAGTACCTGTTTGCATACAACCTGCACTTACAAAAACCCCAAAGGGCACATCGCAAAATCTGGGGATTTCTTATACATTTTCAAAATGTTACAGAATACAGTGTTCTTACAGAATCTTCAGCAAATTACAAAAAAGATTACTCCTCCTCTGAGTCTTCCTCATTGGACGCTGCCTTTTGAAAGTACTCAACCAAGGTCATGTTGCCTCCTCGAGTGAGTCGGTGCGACCACTGAGCAGCAGCGGCAGCCTGAGAATGAGGAGCAGAGTTGAGAATCACTTGGGTGACCTCAGTCTGAACAGTCCTCCTTAGACGCCTCCATGGTGAAGTCCCCACTGCTGGCTACATTCGCTCTCTCGGTAGGGAAATCTTGCTGCAAAAGCAAACTTGTGTTAGAAATGAGAATTTTAAATATAGTGGCAGCAGAAGTAGAGAGAGAAGCATACCCTGATAATGTTGCGCCAGCGTAGTTCCTGCAAAACAGCAGAAGTATCAGATATGGTCAATATGGCAATTTGCAAAATGAGAATTTTACCCGCATTCAGCGGATGTCAGCATAGAAGGCTCCAAATTGCTCCTCGATGCCCTGTGCATTAAAGCAAATGTCAGATTGTCATAGTGCATGCAAAAGTAAAGAAAAGCAGAAATGGAAAATCTGTACTTGAGCCCAGCTAGACGCATACCACATCCCACGCTGGCTATCCCGCACAGCCTCCTCGAATAGGTACGGCTTCCCCACACGCCGGTACCAAGGAAGGTAGTCTGTATAGTTGACTTCTCGAAGGACGTGCCTGTCCTGAGAAGCCACGACAGCTGCATGCCGGTGCCTAGCAGCCGAGCGAGTCGTGGCCAGGAGGTCCATGTCAGTAGGAGGAAGGGCAGGAATGCAGAATACATCAGAGAACTGATGGCACACATGCCCAGGGAGGTAGAGGGCCAACTTTTTCATGCAATAGAATCTCACCTGTTTATCCCTCAAAACGCGGCCAGAGTTCAAGGGAGCCCAGTCGAAGCCATCATACCGAGCAAATGGGCGTAAGTGGACCTGTTACAGAAACAGAAGCTGTAAGCAAAGAAAATACAACAGACATGCAAAGTTAAAAGCAGAGGAGACTTACATCCTTGAGTTCTACCAGGTCCAGCAGATACCGATAGGACTCACAGCTAAACACCCCAGCAGCAGCCCGGTGGTCAGGCTCGACCCACTAGCGAGGAAGGGGCAGGAGCTTGTCCTGTAGTCGGCCAAAGCAGTGCCCTCTGGTGATGTGCTCCATGATCCAATACTGTAAATGCAAGCAAGGCAGTTTATCAAATATAAAGCATAAAAATATATTCTGCAAAGTAACAAAAGTAAATACTTACAGTCAGCAGAGGGTACAGCCCCACATAAGAGCGGCGCCCGAGCTTGACCACATTGTCGAGCCCACAGACCAACGAAGTGTAGCTAGCACCAGCCCAGTCATAGTGATCCAGGTGCTCCAGGTTGGTCAGATATACAATCCAGTCAGCATGGATACAGTAGGCTGACGAATCGCAGAAGATCAAGGCTAGCAGCTCCAGCAGAAAGTGCCTCAGTACAAAATCTACTTCCTCACTATCGGCTCGGGGTTGGGCAGAACTTGTCCCACTCCCTTAACCACCCCACGGTGATCATATGCTTCCCCCTAGGTGGCTTAGGAGGGACACGACCTAGATGTGAAGGCGTAAGGTGGAAGCCATGGGTGGTCTCACCAATGATGGGCTCGTCACCAAAAGGAAGGCCCGTCAGCAGAGCCCACTGATCGGGCAGAACAGTCAGCTCGCCAAAGGGAAAGTGGAAGGAGTGTGTCTCGAACCTCCACCGTTCTACCATGTCTCGGAAGAAGTTGTAGTGGCCGTGGATGATTGGAAGGCACAGCAAACCACCAAACGGAGACTGGTGATGGAGGAAGTCCTGCAAAAACTCTAGCAGACGGTGGAAGTGCTCGAGCATCGGACCCCAGCGGCACCGCATGATCCGGTTTGCATCCCCCTCCTGAAATATCAAGCACATATTTAGAGCCGGGTCAGAAGAAAAAGCAAAAAGCAGATAGCAGAAAACAATTTAAAGTGCATCAAAAGCAAGAAATTACCTCAAACTCGGGGCTCTCGCAGATGTGATGGTCGCTCAACAGTCGCCCCTCGATGTTTCCAGATTCCTGAAAATGCAATTGTCAGAAAATACCAGATTTAAATATTCTTCTTCCATTCAGTTCGAGCTTACCTCAGTAGGGATAGCAGGTGTCGAGCTACCGAAGGCCCGTGACCTCGAAGAACTGCCTCCTCATCTGGAACGTGAATTAGAAGGCATGTCCCCCGAAGACTATGGAGTTCCTGCCTCAGGAACTGAATCATCCTGCAGAAAGAAAGTCAAACAGCAGCAATAGGCACGATAAGATGCAAAGCGTCGAAATCAAATGCGGCATTACAGTCATTGGCAAAATAGCAAAATGTTGGGCATTTTAATAAAGGCAATATCATATCAGTATTCGATTGTGAATTTGCAAAAATGAAAACTATCAAGTGGATTAAGCAATATAATGCAGAACAATCGGTAGTAAAATCAGAAATTAAAAGCGAGCAATGGCAATATGTGCCCAATCCAGTGAGCCTCACGGCCAACTCATCAGCCCCCACCGTCGGAGCATCGCCGGCAGCCAGACAGCGCCACCAGCGGCCCGCGCCTTCCCTTGGCATGCCTGCATTCCCAAATCCCACAGCCACCGTGTGGAGCAATCCGCCGGAGTGCAATTGCCACGGCTAGCCATCGCCACCCATGGCCTGAGAGCCACCGGCCCGTGGAAGCCCCAGCCGCTGCTGCCCGCCACCGCAACTGCAGCCCGAGCTTGCCAGTCCGCCGCCGTAACCCACGCGAAACGGGCCTGCCGCTCCCGGTCCGTCGGGGACCTCCAACCGTCGACCAGCCGCAGCGAGAAAAGAGCAGAGCATACAAAAAAATGGGGGAAGAGGAATCAAAACTTACCCTCGCCGGCGAGCCACGATCCAGCCAGTCTTGGGGAGTCTGATCCATGCCGCCGCCGCCTGTCGCCGCCACAATCACCTTGCACCATGCCGACACGCCTCACGCGCGCACCAGCCTCACGCGAGCACTCCCTCAGCGCACTCCTCGCGCGCCGCCGCTGCAAGGACCGGAGATGGTTTCCGCCGTTGCAAGAGGAGAGGAGGAGGAAGACGCAGCCCCTTTTCGCGTGAAGAGAGAAAGAGGATGAAGAAGAGGAAGAGGCGCGGGTTTTGTTTTGCTGGAGGAAAGAAATTTTTCCTTCATAAGATGAAATGCATGATGCCTTGAAAAAGAAATAAGTCAGAATGCAAAAACGCAAAATGACCGTGACAATTGCGTTCCAGCCTTTATCATCTCACAGCTCAAACATCAAGTGCAGAATATGTAGTGTCCAGCACATGGCTCACAAAATGCACCATGTGGGGTAATTTGCAGAAAACCCCTTGAATTTTGAAAAAATGCAAATCAGTCCCAAAAAGACGCGGGAAGTTTGTTTCAGAGCAGACATTTGTCGATAGACAGTAGAATCTCAAATGTCACCGCACAGCCATAGTACAGCAATTAGAAGCAGTTTGGTTGGGTAATTTGCAATAAAGCCCAAAAGTTGTGGATATTTACACATAAATCCTCACCTTTTGCAAACAATTTAAGAAATCGCAGTAAACAAGAAATCCGAGCATGCATCTCAACAAGAGTGCTAGTCTCCGCACCGCAACCCCGACAATCAGCATATTGTAGCTCCTTCTAGGGGAATAATCCTGGAGTTATCACTTTGTTTTCCGGGATCTCATCCCGAGCGGATAAGACCCTTCTGCCCTTTGGATTTCCACGGGCGTGGAATCCAGCTTGCTTGACTTTGACCGGGCGGTCAAGGTCCTTTGCCCCTTTGGATTTCCGTGAGCGCGGAATCCAGCTTGCTTGACTTTGACCGGGCGATCATTGTCCTTTGCCCCTTTGGATTTCCGTAGGCGCAGAATCCAGCTTCCATGACTTTGACCGGGCGGTCAAGGTCCTTTGCCCCTCTGGATTTCCGCAGGCGAGGAATCCAACTTGCTTGACTTTGACTTGGTGGTCATTGTCCTTTTCCCCTTTGGATTTCCGTAGGTGCGGAATCCAGCTTGCTTGACTTTGACTGGGCGATCAATGTCCTTTGCCCCTTTGGATTTCCATGGGTGCAGAATCCAGCTTGCTTGACTTTGACCGGGCAGTCATTATCCTTTTCCCCTTTGGATTTCCACGGGCGCGGAATCCAGCTTGCTTGACTTTGACCGGGCGGTCATTGTCCTTTGCCCCTTTGGATTTCTACAGGTGCGGAATCCAGCTTGCTTGACTTTGACCGGGCGGTCATTGTCCTTTGCCCCTTTGGATTTCCATGGGCGCGGAATTCAACTTGCTCGACTTTGACCGGGTGGTCATTGTCCTTTGCCCCTTTGGATTTCCACGGCCGCGGAATCCAACTTGCTTGATCTTGACCGGTCGGTCAAGGTCCTTTGCCGCGTTCGATACCGCAGGCGCGGAATCTAGCTTGCTTGACTTTGACCGGGCGGTCAAGGTCGTGTGCCCCCTTTTGGATTTTCGTCGGCGCGAAATCCAGCTTCTTGGCTTTGACCGGGCAGTCAAATGTGCTTTGCCTTTCCTTGGCTTTCCCTGGCTTTAACCGGGCAGTTAAAGTCCTTGGCTTGACCTTTTGACCTGATGGTCAGGGTCCTAGCCCATTTCTCGGATTTTCTGGGCAAGAAATCCCGTGGCTCGACCTTTTGACCGGATGGTCAGGGTCCTAGCCCCCTTTCTCAGATTTCCTTGGGCAGGAAATCCCGTGGCTCGACCTTTTGACCGGGTGGTCAAGGTCCTAGCCCTTTCCTTGGATTTCCCCGGGCAAGAAATCCAGTTGTTTGACCCTCTGACCGGGCGGTCAAGGTCCTTTTTCTGTTCTCTTCTGGATTTTCGCGGGTGCGGAATCTAGTTGTTGGACCATCTGACCAGGCGGTCCGGGTCCTTTTGTTTTCCCATTTGAGTTTTCGCGGGTGCGAAATCTCTTTGTTCACCCTTGGTCCGTGCGGACCAAGCCTTGCATTGCTTGACAAAATTTCTATTTGTCATGCCCTCCTTTCTTTTTCTTGGGCTGGTACCCCCAACTACTTGGTTGACAACCGTCACACTGTCAGGCGGCCGGGGTTGGAAAGGCTTGGTTAGCTTGTCATATCCCGTCTCTTTGGTTGATAACCTCATAATCCGGCTGATGAGTCCGACAACTTATCCTTTTCTTGCCAGTGCTTCTTTTGTTTGTGTTTTCAGCATTAGCATCAGCTTCGCATCGGCTTTCAGCGTCGACTCCTGCATTAGCATTTTGCATTAGCACCACATCCCAGCATTTAGACCAATAGGTGCATGCATTCTGCATTCGCATTGGCATTTGGCAACAAGTCATGACTTTCGGTGCATCCGTTGGATAAATGACTTACCGCCTACAGCAAACACCATCCTTCTGTAACTTTGAAATGGGGGTATCTTGTCAACCCTGAGCATTGGTCTTGGTTCCCTTCGTCCCTCGACCTCGCTTAGGGAGGGGCATTTGTAGACACCCCAATTTTGTGGTGACTCATTGATAAGGCTCCAATTGTTGCTTTGGATATGGTTGATCCTTGAACCAACTCTAAACCCGTAGCAAGCCTGCAGCCCAACCTAAAAACCAGATCAATTGGTGAGAGCACCAACCTAGCACACCTAGCTAGCACACCAACCTAGCACACTTCCTTAGCACACATAGGTGGCGCACTTAGCCAGCGCACATCCCTGGCGCACAACGCTGCATAGGCTGCGGCTGCTGGCTTTCCACCTTCCTTGGTTGTTACCTCCAGTAGCGAATATGCCTTGGAATCTACCAGGCTCTTCGTCTGCGAGGCTCTCCTCATTCCGGTAAGTTACCCCTGAGAGTTCCCTATGAAAGGACCCCCATAGGTAGCCATAGAAAGAGACGAAAAATCCTGAGAGTTGAAAATTTCGAGTAGACACCTTGCATCTAGCCATTTCCTGCTCTGAAACCAGACCTCTGCACGAGCCTCTCCATCAGTCCAGTAGCTTATTCCATGGAGCACCCTCTTGCGTCCTAGAGCCTTCCAAAGCAACGAGGATCTTCTTATCTCTGATATTGCAAAGAAGGAACACTTCGTGAGGTAGGCTTTCTACCTCCTTTTTATTTTCTAAATATCGTTTCAGAACTTGATAAAACATGCTTAAAACCTTATGTATGATCTTTTTTGTTCCATGTTTATGAAGTTATTATGATAACATGCTCGCATTCTATGCAAATAATCTCCATGCTAATCTATGTTTACATTTCAAGCATGAAATCTGCATGAGTTATTGTTTCCTTGCACATAGTGTTTTGCCATGCACCATGTATGCCCTTGCACGTAGAAGCAGGCGCATTTGATCGTCATTTATACATGTTTTGATTCGTTTTATCCAGATCATGCTTGATCTTGAGTATTTCACACGTTTTCATGCATGAACCCACCAACTTATTTTGGCTTCAAATGCTTTGTTTTCATGATGATTCTTTACCCTATGCACTCGCAACGTGTTTTCCAGTTTTTATCATAGCATAGGCCCTTTAGCACTTGCATAAATCCTCCTTGTTTCTCTACTGGGTGGGTTCTGGATCAGGTCACAGTCTGATCCAGAATCCCTAGGGCGAACATCCCAGTCGCACCTAACGTGCACACCAGTCTAGCGCACTCAGCAGGCGTGCCAAACTGGCCAGAGATCAGAGCACTTGCATTCAGCACCATACTTGCATGGCTTTATCGTAGAGTTTTGAGCTTGTTTCTTTTTGATTGATTCTCTGGTTTGCCAAGATGCCACTTGCATGTTTTCATCTTTCGATCAGACTGTTCGCCATTTGTTTTCTCTGTTTTATTATTCAGCTCCAAGCTGAATCTGGTAGACTGATTGCACCCTACTCCCTTGTGAGAATCATGTGTATCAGTCCATGATCCATAGGCTTGGATGAATCACTACTTTCTACATCTAGTTCAAATAGGTGAGATCTTGTGTGAGGCTTCTAGCCATTGAGCTCAAGGTCATTGCATTGCATTTGCATTTTTAACTCTTTCAAGGCATGTTTTCTGAGCTTCTCCAAAATGATTTCTGCTGCATACTTTTCTAGAGTGCATCCTCTGTTGTTTTGCTTTGCATGGCTTTCTATTTTTGCTTCTGCATACATTACTGGCCCACCTAGACGCACATAGGTGGCGCTCCAGACTGACGCATCAGTCTGGCGTACCAAACAGGCGCAATGGCCTGTTTTCAGTAGCATATAGCATGTTTTTCATGTGTTTTGCTCGCTTTCTCGACCTGATTTGCTTCTGGGTTTTCATCAGATTTTCTTCCTTGATGCATTAGGAAGGCACAACTTTGTTTTCAGTAGTTTTCCTGCATTAGCTTGCATTTAGGCATATAGTAAGCAAGGATGATAAATCGCTCAAGATATTAGATCTTTGATCTTATTATGCAATATTCTTGCATCAACTCTTGGCCCGACACACGAGCGATATTTCTGAGCATTAGGACACACCCCTACACATCATGC
>JAMKQA010019209.1:0-14479 GCA_024699735.1 Posidonia australis
TATATCTACTCTTTTGAGGATTCATTTTTCTTTTCTCCCTCATAGGCATGCTAACTGACCCTACTCCTGCTTGAAGGTAATAAACACTTATGTTGAGGGGGGTGGCTGCTATTTCCCTTGTGCTGAAGGGGTGGCTAGTCCCTTTGATCATATGGGCTTTGGTAAGTGCGTGCTTCGACTCCTCTCCAAGCTAAATGGTAGGAGTAAGGTTGTTCACATGCCTCTCTCAGTGGAGCTCACTTCTGTCTACTACTTCCCTCTTCTTATTTCTTTTGTGCTCCAAGGTCTTCTGTATTTTTCTTTACTGCTCACTCTTTTTCTAGACCTAACATTTTAACTCCCTCTCGAGATATAGGTCCCGTGGGAATTTGTACAGTTTAGCCCATTCCTCTGAAATCTCTCCCTCACATCCTAAGCTTCTAGGGTAGTGGCACATGAGGAGGACTTGACACATCGTTTGCAGGCAGGCTCCCAATTTTCCTCATTGGGCAATGACGATGTTATGCAAAAAAAGAAAAAGATGCAGGAGATTATTTATGCTATATAATGATGCATGACTCACGTTGCAAGGCATCAGGACTGACCAAGAGTCACTGATAGTACTTCTTTAAGTAGGAGGCATTGACGGGCTCTGATTGCTCTGTATGGTGCATGCCCTCAAGAATGACTGCACCCCCTGACAGGGCCTCCTTGACCACAAAAGGTCTGCGCTAGTTGGGCCTAAATTTTCCCCGTGTATCTGGCAAATGAATAGCACGCAGGACCAAGTCTCCTGGCCCAAAGTGTCTCGGACGGACTTTCTTTTGATATGCTCGGGCCACTCTCTTTTGGTAGCGTTGGGCATGATGCAGGGCTTGCAACCTATGCTCATCAATCAGATCTAGCAAAACATTGTGGTCCTGTACCCACTCAGCCTCTTCTAATTCCGCCTCCTTCAAGATCCTCAACGAAGGAATCTCCACTTCGAAGGGAAGGACTTCTTCCATGCCATACACCAAAGAATAAGGTGTTGCTCCTGTGGATGTCCAGACAGATGTTCTATAAGCCTATAATGCATAGGGCAGCTGCTCGTGCCAATCTTTGTGAGTCTCGGCCATTTTCTTCAAGATTTTCACCAGATTCTTGTTAGTCGATTCTACTGCCCCATTCATCTGAGGTCGATAGGGGGAGGATCTGTGATGCCTGATCTTGCAACTATGGAGGAAATCCTCAACTCTCTTTGCTATAAAGTTAGTCCCATTGTCTGAAATAATAGCAAATGGAACCCCATATCTGGCGACAATATTGTTTTTGATGAATTTTTCTGTAACAGCTGCTATGACTGTTTTGTAGGATTCCGCCTCGACCCACTTCTTAAAATAATCAATGGCTACTAGAATAAAATGGTGCCCATTGGACGCTGCAGGATGAATGGCCCCGATAACATCAATTCCCCAAGTAGAGAATGGCCATGGTGACGACATACTATGCAATTGCTGCGGAGGAGCATGTATAAAATTGCCATGTATTTGGTAGTTATGGCATCTTCTGACAAATTGGTAGCAGTCTGTTTCCATGGTGGACCAGAAATACCCTTGTAGCATGATTTTCTTGGCTAGGAGAACCCCATTCATATGTGGGCCGCAGGTGCCTGCATGGACCCTTAACATTAACTCATCTGCCTCCTTTTTGTCTACGCACCTGAGGAGCATCTGGTTATAAGATCTTCTGTAAAGCTGCCCGGCCCCGAGCACATATTTGGTTGCCAACCGTGTCAGGGTCTTCTTATCTGACGCGGAAATGCCAGGAGGGAAACTATCGATCTCTAAAAATGCTTTAATATCACTATACCAAGGCGATTCAGCAGATGATGGCGCCTCTTGGATATGCATACAATGTGTTGGCTGCTCAATGCATGTGACTGAAATGTCTATAGCTTGTGCCTCTGGGAATGATAACCATGATGCCAAGGTTGCCAGGGCGTCTGCATATGCGTTTTTGGCTCGTTTCATGAAGGAAAACTTGACATCCTCAAATCCTTTAGTCAACTTCAGTAGGTGCTCATGGTATAATACAAGCTTCTGGTCTTTTGTCTTCCAATCACCATTGACCTGTGAGATGACCAGCATGGCATCGCCGAACACATGGAGCTCTTGGGCGCCTTGGTCCCTGGCTATTTGTAAGCCTAATATGCAGGCCTCGTAGTCGGCTTCATTATTGGTGCATTCAAATGTCAGCTTTCTTGCAAAAGGAATAAGCTGTCCTGTGGCGTTGCTAAAACTGCATCGATGCCTCTTCCTCGCTTGTTGACTGCACCGTCAAAATAGAGGCACCATTGCCGCTTGTTCTGAGGCCCCTCTGGCTCATCGTCGCCCATTGCGAATAATATATCCTCATCTGGGAACTGGGTCTGCAAAGGCAGATATTCCGACAAAGGTAAGTCGGCCAAGTGATCCGCCATGGCTTGTCCTTTCATGGACTTCTGCGTGACAAAGGTGATATCGTATTGGGATAATATCACCTGCCATTTAACACATCTGCCCACCAAGGCTGGCTTCTGGAACAGGTATTTGATTGGGTCATGCCGACACAATAGGAGAACCGGATATGCCATCATATAATATCATATACAAATTTCTAAAACTGACTACACCTAGGTGTGCCACCTTGGTGACTCACCATGGTGAGACACCTAGGTGAGTCAACATGGTGTGCCACTTGGGTGCACCATCATGGTGTGCCCTAAGTAGAAAATCCAGAGCAACAGCACAGTAAGCTTTTACCGAAAATCGCCGAAAGTGGGAGCATTGGGCGGAGCTCTTCTGGCCTCTAAAAAATTCAAAAACATAAATGGAAACATTGAGCCCTAAGTCTTCTACCATTTGGGATAAATTTCATAAAGATTGGATTTGTAAATCTCTAGATATAAATTCGCATAGCCGAAGAGGTCGATGAAAAGCTCTGTAGCAACACTTACTAAACAATTCACCAAAATCCTCGATAAATCCTAATAAAATCACATGGAGATTACTATCCACTAATTACATGCTGATCTACCATTTTATCATGATTTGAGCCAAATTTTTGAAAGAAAAAGGGAGGAGGATGCGTACTCAGAGTTGGCCGAGAATCTCCCTCTTCTTTGGCGATGATCCTCTCTACCAGCACTTCTTCCTCCCCTCTCCTCAATCCCTCGAGCTCTCTCTCTCTCTCTCTCTCTCTCACAGACCTCATTGCTCAATGTGTCCCCATCGCCTCATCTTCTTTATTTATAGGCCCACCATCGTCGTCGTCTTCGCTGGCGACACCATCGACCGTTGTTTGAGAAGGGCATGGTGCGACGTAGCTGGGAGATTCCGTCAGCACTAGGGCATGGCAAGGATCAAAGGATGCAGGGCATGGGGATGCAACGCCACTACCAGGGAGAAGGAGAGCATGGTATGGCCAGCATGGGCTCTGGCAACGTTTACTGTGCGTACTGTTACGCTGTACTGTGCCACCAACATGCGTCAGTTTGGTGCACTGGGATTGTACGCCAATCATGTGTGCCTAAGACATGCGCTTGGACCACCCTGAATTGAGTTAACCAAATCACAAGCCAACACCAAAGGACAAACACACCACAAACACAAGGTTGCCACACGCAACATGATCATCCATTAATAATAAATCCCAGAATTACATGGTACCTCTTAATTACATATTTTCTAAATTCCAAAATGTTACAACAGCAGAACAGCAAGCAATGAGGGCCTTCACTATATCCTTTTCCTTTGTTTTCAGTGCTATTTCTCTCTTGCATCGTTATCATGCATCAAAAATGCAAAAAAATTCAAAAATCAGAGAAAAGTACAAAAAAAAAAGGAAATCAAAAACCCAAAAATAAAATTGAAAAATCAAAAATACTTTGTATTATAATCATTTGCCCGATGACACAAATTGGAAAGCTTGCCTATTTCGGATCGGACTGCCCATCCTCAATTGGCACTACTCAGACGACCAAGTAAGTGATGAAGCCACCATTCTTCAAAGCTAGACGAAATGACCAAGCTCCACACGAGCCTTGTACCTCCAAGAGGGAGATAAAATACTAGGGTGACTAAGCGAGTGAGCTAGAAAAGAAACCTACATTTGTATGGGCATAAAAGAATATAGAAGACAGAAGTCAACACAGGAGCATAAGGCGTGAGACATAGCTCTACCCCTATTGTATTTTGGAGAGGAGTCAGTGCATGTGTCTAGAAAGTCCACACTTTCGTAGGACTAGCCCCCCTTCCTATAGCAAAAGCTTCAAGCCCAGACCAAGCGCCTATTACCTCTAAGACAAGGATAGAGTGAAACCATATGTCCACAAGGAAGCAAAAAGAAATACCAATGAACTCAAAAAGGCAAGTGCAATACCCCAAAAGAGTTTGGCATGGAGCCCGGTCCATCACCACCCAACACAGCGAGCTTGAGCGCCACCATTCATCCCACGAGAGCCACCCACAGCTTGTGAATCTCTATAAGGCCAATTGAGTTGAAGGCGTCCTCCTCCAACAGGCACGAAGCTTTCCAGTTTAACTAAGGGTAGTCAAATAAACAAACATAGCAAAAAGAACAACGAAAATCAACATCTACTCAATAAAGCATAATACTCGCTCTAGTAGCACTAATCATCCATCAGCATATCTCCATACGACAATAAAATCCATCATCATCATTACCTTGCTTGTTGTAGCCTTTTTTCTTGCATATTGCATAGCATTATAGGACCTCTTCGAGCGTCTCCAACTAAAGGCATTTCAGCTACTATATGGTCAGAGCACACATACTACAAGGGCGTTGGTCAGTGCATAGACCACACAAACCTTCAAAAAAAGCAACATGACAGTGGTTTTTCCTATAGTCCATCAAGTTCAATCAGCATTACCTAGGGAATGCCTGACGATAGCACAACCCAACACAAAGTAGTCAGAACACAATAACTAAACAAGCAGCAGACTAAAACACATCCTTTGTCAAGCAAGCATTATCCACCACTTCACTCAACATCAGCTTCATCTTCCAACGCTCCAGAGCAACCTGCAATCACAACCTAACCACCGCGTCGTCTGGTAGCTCGACTTGATACCAGAAGCATCTCTTTTGTCCTAGTATCTCGCAATTTGTGCTCTTTCTAAGCTCACATAATTTGATACAACAGCATCAATGTAACACATGTAAAATTCATTTTGTAATTATTTACATCTTAATTAATTTATTTCTAGACAGGTGTTACTGTTCCGAGGTTCATTTCCTGGACAGGTGTGGTTCACCTCAAGGTTCTGGAGAACTCTGTAGGAGGCCTTTGGCACCATGCTTAACTATAGTACAACATTTCATCATCAATCGGATGGTCAGACAGAGAGGACTATCCAAACGCTAGAAAATATGCTCAGAGCATGTGCCTTAGACTTTCAAGAGAGTTGGGAGGGCCATCTGCCATTGATTGAGTTCGCCTACAATAATAGTTATCACTCGAGCATTGGGATGGCATCGTACAAAGCTTTGTACAATAGGCCAAGTAGATTGCCGATTTGCTGGAGCGAGGTGGGCGAGCGTCAGTTGATTAGTCCTGAGCTTGTGCAGTTGTATGCGGACAAGGTGGATTTGATCCATAACAGGCTATTGGCTACACAGAGTCAGTAGAAGAGCTATGCTGACAAGAGGTGGAGACCATTGGAATTTCAGGTGGGAGACTATGTGTTCTTGAAGGTGTCGCTGACCAAGGGTGTTATGCAGTTTGGGAAGCATGGGAAGATGAGTCGTCGCTATATTGGCCCGTACTAGATTACCCAAGGGATTGGTGAGGTTGCTTATCTATTGGATTTACCACCAGAGATGTCGTCCCGTGCACGACGTGTTCCATGTCTCCATGCTAAGGAAGTGCTTGGCTGACACATCTCATGTGATCCCAGTTCAGCCAAAAGGGCTCCAGGAAGATCTATCCTTTGTGGAGGATGCCGTTCAAATTGTTGACCGTAAGGAGTAAGTGTTGCGAAACAAGGTGATTTTGCTGGTCATGGTGCGGTGGCGGCATCATGGAGCTGAGGAGGCCACGTGGGAATGTGAGGAAGCCATCCTAGCCCAATATCCGTATCTTTTTGCCTAGTGATTTTGGGGGTGAAATCTTCTTTTAAGGTGGTTAGGATGTAACACTCGTAAAATTCATTTTGTAATTATTTACATCTTAATGAATTTATTCTTGGAGGGGTGTTACTATTTCGAGGCCTGTTTGTGTAGTTTTGTGTTTTGGGCTTGGGCCTCATGGGCCAGCTTCTATTTGTGTGTCCCTGTACGTGGTTGGCACTGTGCATTGTGGCACTATGCTTGTGGGGCCTAGGGGTGGGTCTGTGTGGGGCCTGCGTTGTGGGCCCGTTTGTGAGAGTGTTTGGTGCGGGGAGTTGTTGGCTCAGGCGGTGCGTCTGGTAGTTAGAGATGTGTAGGTGTGCATGTGCAGCGACTTCCTCCCCTGTGTATAAAACACATGCATGAGGCGTGTCTTCTCCAGCACATCTCCCTCTCTTCTCCTCCTCCCCAACTTCTCCTCCCCTATTTTTTTCAGGGTGACTGAGCTGTGCGGGACACCAGAGCCCAGCCGAGTCTCCTTCCCACTTTCCCTTTTCCCCCTCCACTCCTTCTCCTCCTTCTTATTCACTCCTCCATCCCGTCTCTGCTAGTGGTTGCGGGTGAGGAGCAGAGAGAGAGCCTGAGAGTGGGAGAACGAGACGTGGAGGTGTGCGATGGCTCGTGGCGGCGTGTGGAGCTCGAGTGGTGTGCCCTTGTGGTCATGAGAGTCCCGACGAGGGTTGGGATCGCTGGTGTAGGTCAGAGGATCGTTGGAGCGCGTTTCTCAGGTATGCACCTCCAACCAATGCATAGAGAGCATGAAAATGGTAGAAATTGATAAGATTGCATGGAATCTAGGTGAATTTATATTTCTAGAATTTATTGTGAATTTATGAGACTTTATTGTGGTTTTTATGGATATTTATCACGATGGTTGTGGTTTGGGTCATTTTGATCCTTATGCCTTTGCGAATTTATATCTTAATAGATGTTGAATGGATTTTGGTTTTGTTTATTGGGATTTGGAGTAGACGTGAGGGTCCACATCTTATGTTTTATGTGGAATTTTCGGTGTTTGTTTCGGAAGTCCGCCCCAAGGTCCCATTTTGGGTGATTTTTAAATGTGTAGCTTCGAGTCATTTTCTGTTTTTTGCAGAAATCGACGTACCGAACCATTTTGTTATGCTGTTTTTCTATCAGTTTGGTCCTCTAGTCGAAATTCAGTCATCTAGTTTTGGACGGTCGACCGAGTTAGTGGATTTTGATCGACCGAACCATGTTCAGTATACCGATTTTGGCTTGAGTGTTGACCATTGACCTAATTCGGTCGATTGATCCAAATCAGTCTATTGAACCAGGGATTTTCGACATACCAAACCTATTTTTCGACATGTCGAATTAGGGCCCAAATGCTTTTATAAAATGTGATTTTTCGTGGTTTCTCATATTGGTTTGTATTGTCCCTTTGAGGTTGGATTGTGGGTCGTCAGTGGTGGTCCCTTGGGACACCTAATGTGTAGTTTTGTCGAGGTTTTGGTAAGAGTTTTCAAAGATATAAAATGGTTTTGAAAATGATTTCAAAAGAGATAAGTTGGTAGACTTAAAAAATGGTTTTCTTAGTTTTCTGTGTGTGGGCGGAGACATTATGGGACCGTGTCGTCAGGACCAGGGAATGTGATGGCATTCTCGGGTGGTCGGGTGTGTCTCCCTGGTCGAAGTCGGGAGTCAAGATACCTGAGGCTAAGGGACGTCGGATCCTTGAGGTATAAGACTCCTTGACTGTCGTCTTAAGGCTAGGGTTATGGTCCATGGGTTGAGGTGTCTTGTGGCATGACAAGGAGGTATGATACTCCTACTATTGCTGTGAGCACTGAGGCTTGGGTGTCATCGGGTGTGGACGTATGACACTCCCTCCTAAGCACCGTGTGTGGAGGAAGCTATGAGGAGGCGTACCATATGGTGGCTTGTGCAGGTGGGACACGTGCCCCGTAGTTGGTAGCGTCATGAGAGATAGGACAACCTTCCTAGGAAGGAGTTAGCTTTATGAGGGTTCTCCAGGTGGGGAAATCGTGGGACGATGATTACTCCTGCACAGGGTGGCTTAACCGTGGCAGTGCAAAATGCCATGGTCGCTCCTCGGTTGACTACTTGTGGCTAGAGTTTGGTTGCCTGGAGTCGGGTTTTCCAACTCAATGTGTGTGGTTTTGGCCATTGAGGGCCTTTGCTTGTGGTTTTGGGTTGGTAGAGCCCTGGTTGTGGTTTTGGCCGGTGTAGGCTTGGTTTGTGGAGTTCTAGAGAAAATGGTTTTCGAAATGAATTTAAAAGAAAATTAATTATGGTTTTGTTTTCTGTCGTTTTTGTAGGGTGCGTGCTGGGTGACTTCTATCACTCATGCGTTTTCCTCGTGTTTTTGGATTGCAAATACAGGCACGCAAACGGTTTAGCGTAGTGCATATAGATCGGAGTCTCATAGCCACACACATAAGTTCCTAGTAGTTTGATATTTTCTATTTAGCTTTAATTTTCCTATATTTAATTTGCTTTAAATTATTATGGGAAATTTGAGGTGTTACAATCAAGAATCTAGTTCTATCCACCAGAGGCATGTCAGCTGCACTTTGGTCAGGACCTGCACATTAGGTGCCAAATAAGGCACAGACGTACTGTGTACTAAGCAGAACATCAGGATGAGAGTCTTCAACCAAGGGCATCCTAGTCGCTCTATGGGGAAATGAAGACCATATCAATAGTCTTTAGTAGAATCGCACTTCCAGCATGGCAGTACCAGTGCATATCCTTCAGAGAAGTGACAATCACTATGATTGCAGTGCTTACAGGAGCCACAACTACAATTGGCCACTACAATAAGCTACATCCTTTATTATAGAGTATCAGTCTCTAATCTAGCAGGTCGTGGATATCCAGTGACCTTGAAAACATCAGGCACAGACAACGAACTTCCGATCCTACGAACTACATTAAATCACACAATAGTTGTAGTCTAGATCACACAACAGTTGTGATCTAAGGTGCACTCACAACCAAAGTCTCCCTAGCAAACCCTATTCCAGTGCTTGCATGTTCCATTCTCTCAGCTTGTTGGGTTCCTATAGTACGGGGTCATGACTTTTTTTCCTTTTGGGAAACTAAGGTTACACTCAATGGGATTTTCTTTTGCGGTACCACCCATAGACCATTAGGAGGTCTACAAATGGGGCCTAGGCTGTGGGTTTGTTTTTTATAGAGGGCTCACAACTCAGGATTCTATCCATAGGGTCGATCTTAGTAAACCACAAAAACAATAAATAAACACAAAACAATAAAATTTGAAGTGTCTACTAAGGTTTATTATTGACTCAAGGAGAAGAACAGAGTCAATAATAATGCCTTAAGACACCTTGAGTCATCAATCTAGCAATAGCAACCAAACAAGGCATGGGAGAGCGGCTTGTGCTGGCCCCATTCACCCTATCTGATTGTTCCTAACTAAAAAGATGTTTTTCTTAAGGAACTGCCAACTTTATTGTAAAAACTATTAAAAATACAAAAAAAACAATGGATAGGGTGATTATTCATTTTATTTTGCTACTGCAAGTCAAGAAAATCAACACAAATAGGAAAAAAACAAAAGCCTACAAGAAAAAACTATCTGCAATTTCCGTTGCCTATATCATAGTCGTCGATCTATGTCGCCCTATAAAGTAGCTGCGAGACTCGGTGCCTTAAAGATAGGCGGTGGACAACACAGGACAACTATTTACTTAAAAAACTAGATAAGAGGTCTAGTCAACATGAAAACCTAAACGTGCGACGTACCAAACCTAAAACTGCACCTAATGTCTAGAAATAAATGAAAAATAAATGAAAAGAAGGGAAGATTTACTTACATTACATGGGGTTTGGCTTAAACTGGTCCCATTGTGATCACTAGAAATTTGTCGATGTGAATTTTGGGGTTGATGAAGATCATTGTCATGTCCACTCACTTCAATGTCTTTTGTGATTGCCACTTACTGATTTGCTTTCGTCGGTTGACAAGACACTTTGCGAGAGGTGGTAGTTAATTCGTTGATGTGTGCCCTCGATTCACTGGATCGATGATAGGGTGTTGTCCAGTGGCATCCTTGTGCTTATGTAGTATTCCTTCCCTTCAAAATAAACATAAAAACAAATACAGATTAGACTAGGTGTAGTAAACAGAATAAGAAAAAGAAGTAAACAACATGAATAACTAGATTAATACAAATCGAGGAGTTGCCCCCATATGCATATGCCATGGACTATATTAATTACATGTGATGGATTTATGCAAATAAAATGAATTGAAATGATACTCCCTTCACCCTCGTACGTTATGAAGTGGGTTGAGGAAGTGGAGGCTTGACGGAGCTCCGAAATGCGCTTTGGATATTGGATAGGATGATCACTGAGATCTAGGATGTTACTGGGAACTTGGATAGAGTGGGACTAAGGATTAAGGATCTCTGTCCTCTCTCAAAGTTTTAAACTGGCTCCTAGGGTTTTGAAAGTACCTCCCTTTAAACTCCAGACCTAGGGGTTTATATATAGAGTTTGGGAGCTCCAAATCTTGTCATTAACGAGTGGGAGATCATCAGTCATGATTAAAATTGTAAATATAGCAAAAAATTTCTTTTTAGAACTCGCCGCCTATTCAATAAGCGACATGGTTATTGTGTCACCTTTCACACAAGCGACGAAGCTGTAAATCCCGGATTCAACACTCGCGGTGAATCAACGACCAACTGGCATGAAATCTGCCACGTCAGTTAAACGCCAATACATGTGGCATCGAGAAACTAAAAAGGAATTATTTTGAAAATCAAGATCCCAAAATATCCTTGATCAAATTAATGATTTAAAATCATATTCGAAATAGAAAGATTTCAAATAAATTCCAAATTTAATTTTAAACTTAAAATTTAAGTAAATTAAATTTAAAAAATCAAATCTCCAATAATTATGAGTGTGACCATGCCCGACCCGAGGGAGGGGTGGGGAGGAGTTCACAGCCATGCCAAGATGGCAAAGGTGCAAGGAAAAGATAGAAGAAAAAGAAAAGGAGTTGCCACCTAGTCTTTTAAGTGAAAGACGAGAAAAACCAAAAAAGATGAATGCTTGGAATGCAAATGCGAAGGCTGGATGTCTGCTAACCAGATGATGGGTAAGGATTCCTATTACGCACGAAGAAGGTGTTAGGCACCCTCGTACGCCCGAGAAACTCAGTCCATCTAGTCCTATTGCTTGCTGAGGGATAAATGAATGTTTGCTAAACCTGGATCATGCTCTAATCATGCTAATGTGTATGGATGTGACAAGACTAAATGAATGTGCAAGACGATGTGTGAAAACTGCAAAGAAATCCACATGAAATCATGAGAGAGTCGTGAAGATCAAAAAGGGGAAAATTAATCCGTGGTAGGGACAAATGTCGGCCCTCGGGCCTATTACTGTACGCCCTGAGGCGATGAAATCCAAATCAAATCATAAATCTGAAAGGTAGGATTAAAGCCAATCAAATTGGATAATAGATAAGAAACTCTAAAGACAAAGCGAATCGGAATCATGTAAAAGGTCATGAAAATTAAAAAGGGGAAAATAATCCGTAGTGGGGACAAATGTCAGCCCTCAGGCCTGTTACTGTACGCCTTGGGGCGATGAAATCCAAATCAAATCAAAAACATGAGATGTAGGATCAAAACTAGTCAAATCGAATAAAGAATGAGAAACTCTGAAAGTAGAGTGAAGAAAGAAACCATGGATGAAAGGCATGGGACGTCAGCTCGCTAAATAAGGATAAATGGGGGGAAAAAGATAAAAACTGCAAGGATAAGTGCCTAAATGTACAAAAACTCTGGAGAATAGCTTAGACATGGACAGTGCAAGGCTAAATGCAAAGAATGAGGTGTATGCTCATGAATTGGGGCACATAGGGGCAATTTGGTCATTTCCCCTAACCAGATGTGACACTTGCTTGCATGGGAATGATGCATGGCCTAAGATATGTCAAAATATATGCTAAATGTCTGGATAATGTCATTTGGAAGAAATCGAAGAAGAAAAATCATCAAAAGGATGTAAACGCAATAAATGACAAACATAGGGACTAAAACGCAAAATTCACAAAAAGAGCGAAAAACTGGATGAAAAACAGGTTCATGGTCCTTATTATGACATGCAAATGATGGGTCCAGTGTCAATGTGGCACAAGGATGTAAAAATTGCACTTGGATAATTTCCTGAAAATTCAGGGACTAAAGTGCAAAATTTACATGAGTGTAAATATGACCAAAATGCAGGGCAAAAGGTCAAATCTTATTGAAAACATGATTTGCAATTGGACTCTGCAATTAAATGCAAAACAAGGGTGAAAAATAGCCCAAAATATGATGGAAAACATTTAAAAACCCTAAATGAGGAATTTAGAAATAATCTAATGGTCAAAATGTAAATTTCAAGTTCAAAAATGCTTTAATGTGAACTCAGGGGCCTTTCTACAAAATTCCAGGATTTGATGTGATGAAAGCTCAATTTTATTGATCATCAATGCAATTTTTAGAATGTTCAGGGTCCAGAATGTAAATTCCACTGAGAAAAATCATTTCAGAAGCATTCAGGGGCTTAAATATAAATTTACAGGACTTAAATGTGATAAAAACTTATTTTAATGATTATCAATGCGATTTTGAAAACATTTTGGGCTCATAATGCAATTTTCACAGAGAAAAACTTGTTTCAAAAACTTCAGGGACCTAAATGTAAATTCCTAGACTTAAAAGTGATGAAACCATACATCAATATGTTAAGAATTAAAAGATGAACTCTTCAGGGGACTAAATGCAAATTTCACAGATAAAATAAAGAATAAAAATTATTTTAAAATTGTAAGGACTAAAATGCAAATGTCTGGACCCATATGCAATAAAAAAGGACTGAAATGTAATAAATAAAGGACCTAATTGGAATCATTAAAAACTAAACTAAATGGGCCATAAAAGGCCCATTCGAAGATCGCCGACGCTCTACCGCTGGCGATCTTTTCCGACGACACTCCAAAGGTTACACAGGGGTTGTCGGAGCTCGCGGAGGCTCGGGGAAGCATTTTAGCGGCGCGGCGAGGCTCCGAGAGGCGACAACGAGGCTCGGGGAGGTCTGGAACGTCCCCCCCAACTCGAGCTCCGGCGAAGAGGTCAGCGGCGGTGGCTGGTGCGGCGCAGGGGCATGAATCGGCGGTGGAGCGGCTCGGCGATGCTCGGGACGACGTGGGGAGTTTTCTTGGACGGCTGGCGTGGAGCGGGGAGCATCGGAGCGGCTGGAGCTCCTCCTGACGGCGAGCGGCGGTGGCCGGTGGCGACGGCACAGCGGTGAGCAAGGGCTTCTGGCATCTGATTCTCCGGGGAGGAGGAGGAGGAGAGGGTGAAGAAGAAGAAAGGGGGAGGAGAAGGCTCCCTAGGAGCCTGGCCGGACTAACAGGGTCACCAGCGATGGTGAACCCATCGCCGGTGGAGGGACAGAGGGGCGCGCAGGGAGCCTGGCACCCTAGCGACGCGACCTGGACGCTTAGGGAGGTCCAGCATGCATGATTGAATTGAAGAGAGGAGAGAGGAGGGTACCTGTGTGGCTGTCCGCGGGCTCTAGCGACGTTTCTCCTCCGGCGATGGCTCTAGATTGTCGAAATGGGCTCTAGCTGGTTGGATGTGAGGGGGAAAGGCACGCTGAAGGATGCCTCGACTCGTGGAGGGAAGGAACGTCTCTGGTTTCAAGGTTATTGCTCTGAAAAATTCCCTCTCCCCCCAAAAGCTTCGTCCAAAGAGTCCTCTTATTTTTGTTAACGACGAGCTTTATACTCTGACGAACCTCCGTAGGGCCGTCGATCCACCCCCTCAGCCGCTGGGCGCTGCTGGATCAAGCGCACGGGCTGGGGACGCTCGATGGAGATCTCGGGGAGGTTGTGGATGTGCTCCGAAGATTTCGGGGTTGACCAAGTCGTCGCCGGAGAAATAGGAGCTCATCGGAATTTTTTTTGAACTCTTCTATGATTTTATGGTTTAAGAATGTATTGGGCTTTATTAGGCTGATTTTGGGCCAACGAATTGGGCTTTTTATTTGGATTTTTGTTTTGATTTTATTTTTTGGAATTTGTTGGACTTTTTAAGGTTTTAATTTTAATATTTTAATGGGGTTTCTTAGGTTTAATTTAATTTCTTAATTTTGTGATTTAAGGTTTAATTAAGGTTTTAATTGTTTTATATTTGATTTTTTATGAATTTTTAAGGATTTCTTAGAATTTTGGTTTTAAGCTTTTAATTAGGGTTTTGAATTTTATTTTAGACTTTTTGTTTATGTTTTGATGATTTTAATTAAGTTTGTGATTAAGGTTTGATTAGCTGAT